>JBBPUG010000176.1:0-36891 GCA_038094535.1 Tubosaeta aff. alveolata
GTGGCATGCACACCACGCCCACTGATCAATCACTGATGTGAGCTTTCTTATAAGCTACTTCCTCTTCTCTCATCATTCACACATGCATCATCAGTTGGATGCTACAAATTGCTCATTCCACTCGTTGACATCCTTATTACTTGTAGCCTTCTCTCTTTCTTCCTTTCATGTAGTCCTAACTTTGTAATTAATTCTGACATGTGTTATACTATTGATCACTGAGCTGTGAGGGTCCAGGTGTGCCCGGAGGGCTTGGTATACAGTGGTGGGGTGATTTGCTGATGTAATCAGTTGACGTTCACTGTAAAGCATCACTGGGCTTTATACAGGGCATCCCGCTTTGCTCTGATTTTTTTTATAAATGATGCCGATGTGGGTCATTATGCCATCCAAGTCTTAGCGGAGTATTTCCGAAGGACCTTGCTGCCCGGGTATTGATGCTACATGACATTGTTTCTCCCTTTTTCTCAATTGTATTCAGACTCCAGAGCGTACGAACGTCCCAATGTTTTGTTTGGCTTAAGACCACCAATTGTACTTGGTTGTGAGGGAATTGACTGAACTTGCAGTGACCCATGAACTCATGCAGTAATACTAATGCATAAGGGGCCCAGATCGGTGTTTTGCCAAGCGCGCTTAGCTGGCGGAGCTTCCTTACATGGCTTTATAGAGCCTGCAGCGGATCGTGCAAGCGGTAACGTTACTCGACCGCCTTGCAGATGCGGCCTAGCCCCCCCTAGTAGGACTGCGAGCCGGGTATACGTAAATTTATTCGGGTCCTGCGACATCCCCTGCTCTCATGCCGACTTGTGCTCAAATTACCCACTTCAAAGCGTCTACAGAGTACAGGTCTGGCTCGGTTACCCTTGACCGTGCACTCGAGCTTATCAGCCAAGCGCCTGGGCTGATAAGGTGAGTCTTACCCCACACCGTCAACTCTCCACATCAACGCGTCCTGAGGTCTCACGTCGGAAACGAAATAAAAAACCCTGCTCACGTGTTTTGGGTGAACGGTATGCTTTCTTGTCGCTTGGTCTCTGGACACAGCCATGACGCATCCCACTAGAGTGGGTCTCGAAAGCGGCCTGCGACGACTTTGCCACACAGCCTCTTCACAAAGCAGTTGCAGACGCGGCTCGCCCTGCGTTCGACGGCAAACCGTTGTCGGTCTACGGGGTCGTGTTTGCCTTTGAGGACGCCACGCCGCTGGGCGCACCAGTCACGGCCTTTGTGACGTTTGGACTGCGTAAGGGAGCGTCCATGCCTCAGCTGGCGTCCTTGGTGGAGCAGCTTTATCAGGAAGATGCTAAAACCCCCAGGTGCCACGGGAGTAGCTGGGGTCTGATCATCGGCAAGCCCAATGTTTATTATGGCGTCGTGGGCTGGGACACCGTGCAAGTAAGTTGGAGTGACTCGCGTGCGCCGTTCCTTGACATTTCTGTAGGCACATTGGGATGCTGGTTCGCGTGGTCGTCTCAAGGAACTGATTGACCGAATAAAGGAGATTGCGGACTTGTGGCTGGTGCACGCAGTGTTGAAGCCATATTCGGGATGAGATCGAGGTTAGATGGTAGTGGAGCATATGGTCCCAGCACGATGTCGTGGCTATCAAGTGGAATACGCTGAGCACTGGCATGCACTTTATGACCGGTTGCATCAGCGAAATAGATCCACTGCAAACAGAGCAGAGAAAACACAGTAACATAGTGATCTTTGAGGCATATGTCCATGGTATATAAACCTAGGGGGCAAAACGCTTATCACGGCAAAGGGCGGTTCAAAACGCAGTCGTTTCCGCGCACCTTGACCACTGCCATTGACCTACTATACTATTGACAAAAAACCCGCCCCGGTTAAATCGGCTGTTTGATGGGCGCTTCGAATGAAGTGTCTCTCATTCAAGAATGTGCTGCAGCCCTACTGTAGTAGCGGGGATGCGAACAAACTATGGGAGATGGTGCGGCTCTTGTAAATCCTAGCCGTTAGGGTTGCCAACACCTGCGTCCAGGTACGGGTAGGGGTAACGGGTGTCCAATACGAGTGAGGTCGATGTCGGTCCTGCAACTTCATAGTTAAGGAAGCTAGACATCAACTTTTTTGGTCCGGGCTACATGCGACGCGCACGTGCACCGTTGGATCCGGAATCCTTTCCTCCATTCTTGTATGAACGAGACTGGGGGTAAGATTTCCGTGTCTTGTACTTACAAATATCTAGCCAACTAAGTTTTCGTTCATTACCTCCGCATCTCGACGCTCGCCAGTACCTTTCATCATGCCAACTTGTGCTCAAATCAGCCGCTTCAAAGCGTCCACAGAGTACAGATCTGTCTCTGTTACCCTTGATCGGGCACTTGAGCTTATCAGCCAAGCGCCTGGGCTGATAAGGTGAGCCTCACCTCATACAGTCAATTCGTCCATATGAAGGCATCCGAGGTCATACAAATAAAAAAGCCTGCTCATGCATTCTGGGTGAACAGCATGCTTCCATCGCTTTGTCTCTGGACACAGCCATGACGCATCCCACTAGAGTGGGTCTCGAAAGCGGCCTGCGACAACTTTGCCACACAGCCTCTCCACAAAGTGGTTGCAGATGCGGCTCGCCCTGCGTTCGACGGCAAACCGCTGTCGGTCCACAATGTCGTATTTTCCTTTGAGGACGCTACGCCATTGGATCACGGCCTTTGTGACGTTTGGACTGCATAAGGGAGCGTCCATGTCTCAGCTGGCGTCCTTGGTGGAGCAGCTTTATCGGGAGGACGCGGCAGCCCCCGGGTGCCACGGCGGTAGCTGGGGCCTGATCGCCGACAAGCCCAATGTCTATTATGTCGTCGTGGGTTGGGACACCGTGCAAGTAAGTTGGGTGGTTCGCGTGCGACGTTTCCTGACATCCTTGTAGGCGCACTGGGATGCTGGCTCGCATGGTCGTCTCAAGGAATTGATTCGCCATATGAAGGAGATTGCGGACTTGTGGGTGGCGCACGCAGCTTTGAAGCCGTATTTGGGACGAGATGGAGCCAAGGGCTGTGCGTTGGGGTAGAATGCATGGTCCAAGTGGATATAAAGTGGAATGTGCTGATTATGCACTTACGAGACTTTGGGCATGTATGCACAACTTGTTGCCGATCAACAACATAAATCCAAACAGAGCGTTAGTTCGCAGAATAACAGAGTGATCTTGGAGACATATCTATGATATATAAATCTAGGAAGCAAGACGTGCGTCGCCCAACAGGCAATATTATGTAGAATAGGCGATTCAAAGTCGGGGCGAGAGCAATACCTCTCTGACTCCATAACGCTTCTTTCCGTAGCGGCAGAAATGAACAGCGAGTCACTGTGCTAGTATGATTTAGAGTGAGGGGGGAACAAAGCGGCAAGTACCTGACAAGCTGGGACACTGACACAGTTTCTTAGGCCGAGTAAATGTGGGTGAATAACATCAACCATTGAGAACTGGATCCAACTTGCGTCACGGTAGACAAAGTACTTACACCTACGCGCGGTAAACGTGGTATATGCGCACGGAAAGCAGTAAACAAAATAGTTGAAGCACTGTCTATATGCATCGAATACGGCCAGAAAGCCTAGAGTTGTTGGGCCCGTGAAAAAACGGGACGACAGGCGGACGACTCGCCTCAAGCGCAAACAGAGTAAGGTGACTTGTGGGAACTCAGCGGCACGCACAACAACAGTGGGCAGCAAGGGCCCCTCGAGCCAGCTGGCCAATCGCAAAGAGCACCTCGGGTCTTGCATTGGTCGGGTGGATCAATGCCATCGTGCAGACTGAGCATTGACTGGGAGTCTGTGTTTGGACTTGTGCCAACGAGAGGGAACCCGACAACAAGGGTGAAGGACAAAGTTGCCCATGCCCGTGCGAGACGTGCATGCATGGCGAGTTGGATTTTGAACTCCGCTATGTACGAGTTCCCGCCGTACAAAGATGTAAGTACGCCCAGACAAGGTGCACTGTAATATTCGTTGTTATTTAGCATGTAGTCCTCAAGTCGGTGGTGCGTGCTCCGACTGCATGATGCACGCTACTTCCGAGATTCTTTAGGTTGTGTTTCTAAACTTCGGAGAGGGAAGCTCAGGCTACACTATAATCCACTCCTTCCGTATACTTCATGCTGCGAGAATGTTCAAGTGAAGAGGCATATGACACAGAAATTTTAATAACTTATCAGCTGCAGACGGATGGATCCATATGTTGAACTCGACCATCTTTGGTGCAACCAAGCCTCGCGGGCTAGATTCGGGTCTGGATCTGTAGCACACAAACGAACCTAATGCAGAACCCACCGCTGGTCATCGGCACGGCAACGGGTTGAAATGTTACAGGTATTTACCCTACCTGCTTGTGCAGCGGGCCGCGAGCGCCACTTCGTCTTCGAATTTACTTCCTGATACAAGTTCGGAGCCGCGATGAACACGGAAGACGAGGGTATTTAACAGCCGCAGGAGCGTACAGGACACAGCGTTCCAGGGTATCTGTGCACCAGCATTCCTTCCCTTGTCGACTCTTGTCTCGAAATATCAACGTGCCATAAACGTTATGGATTGGCTAAATCTCCTCAGGCAGATACTCTCAAAATTGCTGAACGCTATCGGACCAGCAGCGTTATGGCTGTTTGACGTGGTATGGCCACTTGTTGTCCAAGCTTGGAAAAAAGTGAAAAAATTCGGTGAGTTCACGGACCTCTGAGACTGCAAATGCATTAAACACTTAATTAGTTATCGAACACCGATGGGGCCTTGTGATACTGGTATTGGCTGTGTTATTTGCTCACCCATTGGGTCAAGGCATCTGTGGAATACTGGGGTTCACAAACGCTGGTGTACGCGCCGGTATGTCCCATGTTCAGTTTGTGGGCCTTCGTTGGACAATGTTTTTTTTTCGTTCTTAGGGTCGATTGCAGCCCAAGTCCAGGCACAGTTCTATGGTGGGTTCGTACCCGCTGGATCAGTATTCTCGTTCCTGCAGTCATTGGGTGCCATCATTTAAGGTAGAGCTGGTTGTGAGGTAGCTCCAGGTACATGCCATGGGTACAGAGTAAGAAAACCAATCGTCAATCTGCGTAAGATCATAAGTAAGGAGAGACGGAATTTTGAGAGCGCATACTAGAGCACGACCAGAGTACTGACCCTGCCGCGAACCACAACTCGAAAGCTGTCGGGTGTTCCCAACTCCGTGAGCCATGTTGTGTTCTCACCCGCAAGGTACATACCCGGCGGTACAGCCGTAAGGATCGAATGTTTTGCCTCAACTCATAGCATTATTGCAAGAGACACGGTAGTGTAAGTGGTTGGGCGGTGTTGGGGTTCTTGGCTGTGGTACTGGCAGCCATCGGGCAGCTATCCTAGTTCAGTCTTGCATCCACCACCTGGATACCTTCTGCGGGAACGTCATACCTAGTAATAACACGGTCAATTGCTCATAGACATCATTTTTCACAACGGCTAGTCTAACTGCCAGGCGGCGTCGATAGCGCTCTGCGTCTGTTGTGTGCCTACTTTCGTGGTGTTTCTCGGGAAGTGGGGTGGTGTACGATTCTCGCATTGATTCTCGGTGTGGGTTTAGAGCTTAAAAGATTTTCATTCAATTCTGCTCGCTAGTGATTCATGCGACGAGGACGGATGAAACTAACGACTGGCCTCGTTTTCCCCAACAGTCCTGGTGAACAATCAAATATCCGTTTGACGGATTCGGAACAGGAACTTAGCAATTCCGGATATACCTATTTCCTGGGAAAATATCTAAGTCGCCGAGCGAACCACTTCAGAGCCAAGCAGTACCTGGCTACTGGAAGATAAGTTGGAGCGATCCTCAACCACGCCACTTACGCGGGTTCGAAAACCATTTTGCTGGAATCAAGCCCTATTTCCGTGGTTGTCAAGCTAACCATGTGCGCCACCCTTCCCGAGTCTGCGGGTATTGGCGTCTGCATTGTTGTACGATGAGCATCAGTCACAGAACACGATTGATTTTGTGCTGCGAAAAACGTACAAAGGACGCTATCCCAAGGACGTCGATGCACCCTTTCAGCGTTCCTAATTTTGTTATGGGTGCTCCGACCCCTAGCACCCACCTTCCACCCACCAAGACGGGCTGGCTGCGCCGGCTCAGAAAAATATGCTCCGAAACATTGAGTTCCGTCGGCCATGCAGCTTCACGGCTGTATGTCACGCTTCGGCAACACGTAGCCAAAGGATGGAGGAGGGCTAGAAATTTCGGTAAGCCTAGAGTAGTCCACCTCGCAAGGACACAATAATGGCTTACACGTTCGACACTAGCAATCGAGCACCCATGTCAGTGTGTGGTAGTTTTGGTCCTTGTCATTCTGTCTGCGCTCCCGTTGGCCAGGGAGGCTTGTGTCATTATCAGGATCATGGCAATTTGCATTCAGGCTTTTAAATATTGGAGACGTTGACCTAGGTTGTGCCGCTTTCAGGAACGATTGTGAAATGTGACCCAAATTTTGTGGACTCGTGCTGTACCTACTGTCTTTTCTTTCTTCTGTCGTATGGTGCCCGCATGGGATGATAAAAGAATGATATTAGGCTTGTACGACCGCCGAGTGGATAGCACGTCATGTGGTCGAATTCAGTGTGTCACTGTTTCTGATCAAGACGCGACTCGGATGGTTCGAGCTCATGGAGTATTAAACATAGGTGTATCCCTGGTTGGCCGCAATATGAGACACAGCAACGAATGCAAGTTTGAAATTTCTGCTGGATAACAAACTGCCGCCGTCACCCTTTGCTTCCGAGTGTTTCCAACTCCGCGAAGGTATGTACTTCATGGCCATGAGAGTAAATGACTTTAACCCCAAGCTGGCTAGGGACCACTTAGTAACTCATGCACTGCCAGCTCAATTGAGATAGACGACGTCAAACCTCTGATTGGTACACATTAGGCGTGGAATTGAGTAAGTAGTCAGTGTTTCGCCTTAATCCCGCGTCACTGTCGACAGGAATTATCGTCAAAACAGACAATCCAAATGAAGGCAAACCGACCAATCCTGATCGTTTCGTATATATGAACAAATGGTGCGAGAATTATGTATACTACCCATGAAAGATGGGGCTCACCGAGGTGATACCCTCCTCTGCAGAGCATTTTGACGGTCGTAAAAATAGAACACGCGGGAACTGATGCTGGCCGGACCTAGACCTGACATTCTGAAACATCTCGGTGGGAAATTACCGAATGCTTCAACTGGATAAGTACGGCGGACATCAAGGTTGCACGACACAAGACACTCAACCATGCTATCCACCTGGAACTCGTTGCTTGCGACCGCACTTACTGCAAGCATCATCGTGGCTTTGCTGGCAATAGCTGACCTGTTCAAGAAACGACTATTTGCACCCCAAAAGGATGGACCCTCGCTTCCCCCCGGTCCTCCTGTGGGATGGTTCGGGGGCAGTAGTATGCCGACGATGAAGTCAGACCATTATTCCTGGTTTCTCTAGACCATGTTTGGCTGATTCGCTTTCCTAAGTATAAGTTCAACATTCAATGACTGGGCCGATAGATACGGACCTGTGATCACCCTCCGTCAAGGCGACCGGGTTTCCATTGTAGTCACGCGGGTTGATGTAAGAGAACGTACTTTCTTCAGTCGTTTCCTCATTGGTTTGTGTTCACAGGCAGCTACCGAAATAATGGAAAAAGAGGGAAGCGCCCTCGTGGATCGTCCTCCCATGATTGCCGCCAGTGAAATTTTGTCGAGAGGAAAGCGAATGGTACTAATGGGTAGTGGCGAACGATTCCGTCGCTTCAGGAAAGCTCTCCACACACATCTGCAACCCAAGGCTGTGGAAACGTATAAAGATGTTCTATCCGAGCAAGTGAAGGCTCTCATCCTCGACCTCGTCGCTGATCCAAAGAATCATCAAGAACTTGTCCATAAGTACGTTTCAGTACAGTTTCAGTCGTTTGTACTGCGTTAACGTATGTATCTTCAGGTGTACCGCATCTATCATCTTGCGCATCGCGTATGGTGACTCCAGTCCCGTGTCTGCCGATGATCCAGCGATTGTTGGAGTGAAACAAGTCATTGAGCACTTCAATGAAGCATTGCGACCCGGTGCATATCTTGTCGATCGTTTTTCTTGGTTAAAGTATATCCCCGGGTACGGAAGACGCCTCAAGCAGTACCATGATTCTGATTCCAAGTTCTACACCGAACAATTGAGCCGCGTCAAACTTGCAATGGTAAAGTGTACCTTGATATCGGAATATGATATAACTTGGAAATCACCCTAGACATCGGATGACGCCGCACCATCGTTTTCCAAGATGCTGTTGGAAAATGTCCATGAAAGCCAGTTTTCATTCGACGAAATGGCTTACCTTTCTGGCACTCTGTACGAGGCTGGATCGGATACGGTACAGTGACTTCGTTGTGATTCCGTAACCAGGATAAAGCGAGAAGCAGACTTCAGGTTCCATAAACGCGACGATCATGGCTGCAGCCTGCTTTCCCGATACTCAATTGAAAGTACAAGCAGAAATAGATGATGTCGTTGGAATGGATCGGCGTACGCTTTTTTCTGTCACTCTTCGTTTTGATGCGACCTGCTATCAGTACCGAGCTGGAGTGACTGGGATGCACTCCCGCAACTTCATGCGTTTATCTTGGAGACACATCGTTGGCGGCCTGTTGGACCCTTTGGTAAAGCTTTTCTACTCGCAAAAGGACTTAATCATGAATCAAGGCTTTCATAGGTGTACCACATCGCTCAACAAGAGATATTATCTGGGTACGACCATTTTCTGTGAAAAACTTGTCAGATTGACCTCACGTTGATCACAGAAAGGCTACTGTATCCCTGCAGGAACGACCGTATACGGCAATCATTGGTGCGTTGGCGTATTCCTTGCTCTGATTTGAGGTAACGAAACACAGGTCGATTGGCCGAGATCCTGCCGTCTTCCCCGATCCCAAAAAATTTGACCCTCAACGCTGGCTCGACCAAAACGGTCAGCTCCGTAGTGACGTGACCTGCTATACATTCGGTTTCGGCCGCAGGTAAGCATGCTGTCCCGCCTACTGGACCCGCGCATTGTTCTTGACATCTGTGAAGGGCATGTCCAGGAGTGTTCCTCGCGAATCGTTCAATATTCATCGGGCTTGCCCTGATCCTATGGTCATTCCGAATCGTTGAGCTACCAGATGCGCCCATCGACACTACACCGGATGCGGACAGTACTGTCGCCCGCTTGTCACCGTTCGAGGTTAGATTCGTTCCCCGTATGGAAGAAACATGCCTAAGAGAATTTATGGCGGCGTGAATTGTGGGCGGGTGTCCATCATGACTGCGTTTACATTCTCACAAGAACTATTGTCAACGGATCTAGGGTGCGGTTTCTGGAAGCAACCAGTATGCTTTGAGTGATCTCCCTGTGTATTCTAACTTGCAATTCGAATCCCACCCCCGTGCAGTGCATATGACGTTGAAAGCTCTTGTTTTAAAGTTGCACCGAGATACTGGAAACCCTATAACGCTCTAACCACGCCTCCTTCTCGCTGTGTCGTTAGAGGGCTATGCTGGGGACACCCCCTGCCAGGCGCTCCAGCATTGAGTGAATAGGTACTACTGATATGGGCCGTGCTAGACAATGTCGGACATGTTTTGGAGACCGACTCAGTGAGGCGAGACCAGTGCTGCTCCGCCGACCCATCGATGCATGCGGCAGATTGTAGATGCAAGAGCCTCACATCCCACGGATAGGGAAGAGTGAATGTGGGTTGTAGGATCATTCGATCGGTGAGTGTGCCGGACCGGCTCCAGGCTGTCGAAGTTTCTCCGCTCTCGATACGAGCCAGACATTAATCTAGAGCATACATTTTTTGAGTTATCAGCAACAAAACACATACATGGTAGAATCTCAAACGACAACACGAAGTCCGAGTCAGAAACTCAAAGGTTCGCATCAAAGCACATCCAACATCCGTACGTCTCGAGTCAGCCTGTCCAATATCGCCAGCGTGATCTCCTGCCCTTGGACCGTGATCAAGCTTTCTGCAGCAATCCTCTTGTATTCTTCTACATGTGAACGGGTGCGTGTGAGTAAGAGTGCACCAAACGGTCTCTGCAAGCAAGCAAGGAAGCGGAGCACATCTTCCCGCCTTTCAGTGGGCGAGAGGGAAGAAGGTGGTCGGAGTGATCTAGTGTCTGGCCCAGAGCGCCCGCCAAATGGCAGCCCCATGCGAGACATGAGCCACGACCTTCGTGATTGCCGGGTCGCAGAAGGGCTAGGGAACAATGGTAATTCACCGAGCACAGAGGACGTGTCATCCATATTCTCCTCAACTGTGGTCTGTGGTGTTACGCTCCCCAAAGGCTGGCGGTCGAGGAGGAAGTCGATCCAGGGGTGAATGAGAGTCAGAGAACCGAATTGAGAGAGATCATCCTTGGTTCTAATCTTGACAACCCCGAGGGCTTTCGTTTGTGCGCGGAAAACATGTTCTGAGCCATTTTCAGATGTCGATACCGGCCCAAGTTTGAATGTGATGCATGGCAATCTCATTCGACGCCCTGAGAATGATGGCACCTGAAGCTCATTCACTCGGTCATACAATCTTGTGACTGAGGCAAGGTTGAGTGAACGCAATCCGATGGGAATTTCGACGTCGGGGATCGCGGGCGGGATGTGGGTGGTGGGAGGCTGGCTGAATACAATGATATTCGCAGGAAGGCAACTGTTGAAGCTGCCAGATATCCCTGTCCAGGCAAGGATACTCGTGTCCCCCGAACTCGCGAGTAATTGCGCCAAGAGCCGACCAAGTGCACTGTCCCCCTCGCCGTAAGTGATTGGCAAGGAAACGGAGAATATACCAAGAAGCGAATAAGCAGCATCCTCGACTCGTGTTGTTTGTCGCGTGGAGGCAAGCCGAAGCTTCTCCCGAATGTCGTCCAACCCGGGACACAGTGACATCAGGGCTTGCGCCGATATACCTGTCGCCTCTTCCATCTCCGAAATCACCTCGGGTGACTCCTTGTGATTGTAAGCGGTGAGACCCAAGTAGGGCGTCCAATCCTGTGTGTAGATTCGGACCACTGTCGACGCATGATACTCTTGCAGAGTCCACGCTCGCATATTCCATATGCTCCTCGTCAAGGCACCCGGTAGTGCTCGACAGTCAACTCCAAGGAGGTAAATGATGGTCATCAAGGAGCGTTCGTACCACTTGAACATGCTGACCAATGCTTCTTGGAGTACGAAATGGTTACCCTTGTTGATACAACACGTATCACTCCACGCCCAATTGAATCCCGCCTCCCGCACGATTTTGCAGAACATTTGCAATTTCTCGTGGGTAGGAGATGCCTCAAGATCGTAGATCACAATTCTGATGACCTGTTCAAACAGTGGTTCATTTTCCTCCCACTTGTGCAAGAATGTGGCGTAGCGGTAGTATTCCCCAACCTGTTGCGCGATACGAAGGTTGTCGATGTATGTGGTCGTGGTCAAGATAAGCTCTGTGAAGGCGTGGGTATTTTCAAAGGCAGAAACCTGCTCCGATTTGTTGCAGAGACGACCAGACGCTGTATCGATCAGCACTGGTGGGGAATCCCGAGTGGTGTCCTTGATGGTTGCGCGGATTGTTTCTCTCGTCATTTCTGGGCTGACATAGTGGCGGAATAGTCCTACAGGGTGTTAATCAAAGGTCATCTATCTGTATGGCATGAGCACCCTTACCACGAGTCTCTGGTTCAGATGATTCGGACATCTTCGATAACATTGTCTCAAACACTTGTATTGCATCATGATAGCATCCCATGCCATGTAAGGCAGTATACTTCCTCTTATAACCGGACAAAGTGGACGGGTCGATCATAATTGCCTGAAAGCTAATGTCAAGCTAACTGAAGTTGAATGAGATGAAAAAAACTTACTTCGTCTGCATCGCTGAGTGCCTCCCGCCACATGCCCTTTCCTGCGCAAGCCTTGCTCCGTTTGGCTAGCAGGTCTTGTGAGGTGATGGGATCTAATGAAAATGAAAGTGCGGTCGTGTAATAAAGGATGGCTTCATCGTACTCTCTGGCATTCATCGCAATGTCTGCGATGTCCTCCAGTTTCACAAAGCATTGTAATTTGAATTCTGATAGAATGTTTACCGAGGTCTCTCATACGTTGTACACATATTTACTCACCTCCAGTCCAACTGTATGCGTCAGAGATTTCTCGCCCCAGCTCACCACGCATTCGATGGAAACACGCAACTGCAACCATTACTCTGCCCATTACTTCGAGACGCTCACATATAACTTGATAGATTATGGGTCTTGGGAGCTTGAACTGCCGGTGAAACAAATGTCAGATACATGAGGAATGCCAAGTAAAATGCGCACACTTGTAGCGGCAGCCAAGGCCTCTTCCCACGACCCAGCAGTCAACCTCAATCTCGCCCATGCCCTGAAGAGTTGCGTCACGTGTGATATATTGTCATTGGTCACCGAGCTCGGTGTAGCAAGACAACGTTGTATGAACTCTGCAGTGCCAAGTAGAACGTGTGGCGGGTAGAACGCCAAATAAAATAGTTGCTCACCCAAAACCCACATCTGGAAGGGTTCGTCCATATTGATGTCTTGATCGATCGTTTGCAACACAGATTCGCCAGCCTCGTTGATGTGACCCACTGAAAAGAGGGCCTCGGACAACCGTTGTTGAATTGTGAACATGATATTGTCAAATTTCCACCCTGAAACCTGTCGGAAATAAGGGTTAATTTCAGCGGACTATGGGGTAGCAGGGCGTATACCAGGGAAACGATCAGTGGTAGTGAACGAGGGTAGTCACCCAGCCTAGCTCGTGCATTTTTAAACTGTTGGATGGCACGCTCATAATCATCGTTCTCCATATGCGAGTTCCCCAGGAGAAAGTACATGTATGCCTATCGAAAACATCAGCGGAATGCTACAGAATTCCAATCAAACGCTCACGCGCCTGGACATCGTAGAGCATCAAGTCAACACCCCCTGCAGCAATGAGGTCGCCTACGCGTGATATTGCATCATCATGCTCTCCGACCATGAACAAGGCAATTGCCTGAGACAAGCAAAGCTTAATAGAAACATCCCTGATTAAATAGAACGCTCACCTTGATGAGAAGGAAGAGAGTAGTATGATCTGAATGGAGATGGAAAGCAATGTCGCATACCCGACATCCCTCAAGCACTTTCCCCATGCCGACAAGAGTCACAAACTTTGCAATGTAACCGACGACAGACGACCGAATTTTGATGGACTAGGGTTTCAAAACAATAATATCAGTGCCTATGTACAAAATGGTACAATGCTACGCACCTCATCTGCGTCGACTAGCGCCGCGTCCCACTGTTGTAAGCGTGCTCGGACAAGAGCTCGACTGGCAAGGACATGATGAGCCGTGTACTCGGATGCCGGCATTACCATGGTCAGTAGCACTTCTGTGTTGCCGAGTTGATCGAGTTTCCATGCGTTGAGTGCTGCATTCCCTATATGAATGTCCAGATCCTGGTACATGAGGGATAAATGAGAGAAAGGGCCCGGTTAATGTGATGCGTACTTTGATTAGAAAGAGATCTTTGATGATGACTTTGTTCAATGCTACAACCGCAAGACGCCGGCCGTCCGGAGAGGATGCGATTGGGTACCCATCGCTGCTCTGCATGATGAGACCGAGTTGCGTGTGGTCCAAGGTGTCCCAGAAGGTGATGTTCTCCTCCGTAGCGTATGCTACGAATCTGGCATGCTGCGGCAGGGAAATGCACGAGCCGTTACGGCCGAGAGGAACCGACCACTCCGAGATAGTCGACCCTGTGGACCCATCTATTTGCTTGATGCTGTCCTCAGTTTTGACGAGGAAGTGGTTGTTGAACCAGAGGAGACCATACAATGGCTCCGACTTCACTTTAATGTCGACTAGCGAGTGTCCACCGCTGTCCCAGACTCGAATGGAATCCCCAGTGGCTGTCGCGATCCGGTCGCCTTGTGGAGAGTATTTGGCTACTTGGATTCCGATCCACGAGGCGTCACTGTGAACGAGTGTTTGAACTTTTCTGCCATGTACCGCTACGTCCCAAATAGTGGCTGTGCGATTTTCGCCATTGGCAGAGACGAGTTTCGTCGAGTCTGGCGAGAAATCGACGTCGTAGGTCGTCGATTTATCTTTGACTGCAAAGACTTGTTCGTAGTTGATCGCATTCCAAACAGACACTCCACCGTAGAATGACCCCGCCGCAATGAATCTGCCGTCTTTTGAGACAGCAATACACCAGACGCTCCCTGTTTTCAACTTCGCGACTCGTTTGCTGTCTTTTACTCTCCACACTTGAACACCCCCGAAACCATCACCGAGGAGATACTCGCCATTCGCTGTAAATTTCAATGCATGTACCCCACCACCAGCGTCGGTTTCAATGCATGTACCCCACCACCAGCGTCGGTTTCAATGCATTCTTGCTCAGCGATTAGCATGAATGTAGTTGAACCTGTTTTTTTCAAGCATGCACCACTATGGGTCAAAAACATGGATGTCGATGAACAGGCTGTGCTACCCTTTCTCCTCCTTGAAATAGGCCATGCCTCGTGTTTTCAGTGCATGAATCCATTCCGGCCAGGTTTTAGACACCATCTCATCCACCCAACGAACACGATCTGTCATATCTCCACTAAGAATTCTGCATCCACAAGTTCCTCGCACCTCCCGATCCTATCATGGGGCTTGTCCTAACTCGTGACCGGACAACGTCACTCTACAGCATCGAAGTACTACTGCCCGCGCGCTGTCCATCAACCCAAAAGATGGTTCATGTTCCTCGTCAACCTCTCCGCCCTCGCGGGGCACAGGAGACCTACGTCTGCTCGGTCGACTCTGGGATATTTTCCATCGATGTGCGCATCCGACTCGTGTTCCCCCCTCCTTCACCTGATGCTGTAACATAACCGCTTTGTATTCACCACGATTATTCTGCTCGGGCTTGGTATGTGGCGCTTTGTGCCGTACGCTGTACTTGAGGCGCTCTTGTGGTTCTAGCAGCCCTGGCGAATACATCCCTGATGATGCATGCGCCTAATCCCTTTAGTACGAATGACGCCAGATGTCCACCCAATACATGTGCCGTTCATCTCTACGTACGAAAACCAGCAGATCCGTTTCCCCGTTGTAATTCTCTTTTCGGAAAGCGCGCCTCGAATCGTTGTATATTGACTTTGCCATCCAAAGTTTGATCACACAGCAAAAGGGCATGCCCAGAGTGCGCACACTTACCAGTGTCACATTTGTGTACCTACTCGGAATACATCTCGCACCAAAGCTCTGGCGTCCATGTCCTCGGGCCGGTCAACATACGTCTTTTCAGCTCGGACTTTCGTGGCATGCATCAGTTCGAAGCGTATGCGCCGAAGAACTTCGTGGACGTCACATGCAAAGGAACTGAGGTAGGGCATATAGATCGGTAAAGTCTTTCTCCGTGGGACGGATGACCAGGACGCAGCTTTGTGTATGGGAAAGTTCAGTTTCTGGACAACTGAGGCATTTCTCGAACGAGCGAGGCAATTCAAAGGGACCTGCCACCCCAAACGATCCATCAAAATTTCCCTTTCCACCCTGAGCAGCTCTCAATATCTTGTTCGAAATGCAATTTGTCGGGTCGTACTCGATGCTTGACGGACTGTCACTAACGGTCCTATTGATACACAGGTAAACGCTGTCGTCGTAAATACTCGTTTAGAGCACGAGCCGGTCGGACGGACTTATTGTGACTGTAGATGCCAGTACAAACTTGGGCAGTGCAAGTGCTAAGCACGAATCCTGATGCTGGTCGCAAAGGTCTGAGTTTTCAGACACGTTCTTCAAAATGTATTACTCACTCGTTGTGACGGCGTCGGGTTTCTTGAGGATGTGATTTGATCTGAACTGCATGTCCGCGCAGGAAAGTACCCGAAAAAAGAGTAACGCTGTGGTCCATTCGATCGGCGCTCTGTTGTGAAAGCCTCTCCACTTTCGATACGAACCAGGATCGGCACGACAACACGTCAATGCAAAAAGTATATCTCTCATGTTACTATCAGCAAGAACACCAATACACGGTAGAATTTCAAACGACATCAAAGCACGTCCAACATCCCTACGTCCCGGGTCAGCGTCTCCAATATAGCTGGCGTAATCTCCTGTACTTGAACCGTGATCAAGCTCTCCGCAGCCACCCTCTTGTATGCATGCGAACGGGTGGGCGTGAGTAAGAGTGCACCAAACGGTCTCTGCAAGCGCGCAAGGAAGTGGAGTGCACTTGTCCGCCTTTCTGCATCCGAAATTGAAGGTGGGAGAGGGTGCGATTCAGGAGCAGAGCGAGCGCCAAACGACAGCCCCATGAGAGAGAGGAGCCGCGACCTTCGTGACTGACGGATAGCAGAAGGGCCAGGGAACGACGGTAGTTCAACAAGCACAGAAGAGGTGTCGTCTGTATTCTCTACAGCTGTGGTATATGGCGTTATGCTTCCCATTATGTTCCCCAAAGGCTGTTGGTCGAGGAGGAAGTCGATCCAGGGGTGAACGAGAGTCAGAGAACCGAACTGAGAGAGATCTTCCTCAGTTCTAATCTCCACAACCCCGAGTGCCTTTGCCCGCGCATGGAAAGCACGTTCCGAGCCATTTTCAGATGTCGATACCGCCCCGAGCTTGAATGTGATACATGGCAGTCTCATTCGACGCCCTGAAAAGGATGGCACCTGGAGCTCATTCACTCAGTCAAACAGCTTCATAACCGAGGCAGGGTCGAGTGAACGCAATCTGGCGGAAATTTCAACATCGGGGTTGGCTGGTGGGATGTGAGTGGTCGGAAGCTCGCTGAATACAGTGATATTGGCAGGAAGGCAACTATTGAAGCTGCCCGATTTCCCAGTCCAGGCAAGGATACTCATGTCTCTGGAACTCGCCAGTAGTTGCGCCAAGAGTCGTCCGAGCGCACCGTTTCCCTCACCATAAGTAATGGGCAAGGACATGGTGAAGATACTGAGAAGTGAATAAGCAGCATCCTCGACTCGTGTCGTTTGTCGCGTAGAGGCAAGCCGAAGCTTCTCCCGTATGCCGTCCAACCCAGGACAGAGTGACATCAGGGCTTGCGCCGATATACGCGTCACCTCCTCCATCTCCGAAATCACCTCAGGGGACTCCTTGTGGTTGTATATGGTGAGACCCAAGTAGGGCGTCCAATCCTGTGTGTAGATTCGGACCACCTTTGACGCATGGTACTCTTGCAGGGTCCACGCTCGCATATTCCAGATGCTCCTTGTCAAGGCACCTCGTAGCGCCCGGCAGTCAACCCCAAGGAGGTAGATAATTGTCATCGAGGAGCGTTCGTACCACTTGAACATGCTGACCAGCGCTTCCTGGAGTACGAAATGGTCCCCCTTGTTGATACAACACGTATCACTCCACGCCCAATTGAATCCTGCCTCCCATACAATTCTGCAGAACATTTTCAGTTTCTCATGTGTAGGAGATGCCTCGAGATTGAACACCACAATTCTGATGACTTGTTCGAAGAGCGGTTCATTTTCCTCCCACTTGTGCGAGAATGTGGCGTAGCGGTAGTATTCCCCGACCTGTTGCTCGATACGAGTGTCGTCAGTGTATGTGGTCATGGTCGAGATGAGTTCTGTGAAGGTGGGCGTTCAAAGGCAGACGCCTGCTGCGATTTGTTGCAGAGACGACCAGATGTTGTATTGATCAGCACTGGCGGGGAATCGCAAGTGGTATGCTCGATGGTTGCGCGGATTATTTCTCTTGTCTTTTCTGGTTTGACGTAGTTACGGGATTGTTCTACGACATATTAACACAAGGAGATCTACCTCACGACATAAACACTCTTACCACGAATCTCTGGATCGGATGATTCAGACATCTTCAACAGCATTGTCTTGAACGCTTCTGTCGCCTCAAGATGCTGTCCCATGCCATGTAAGGCGGCATACTTCCTCTCATAACCGAATGGGAAAGACGGATCGAGTTCGATGGCCTGAGAAACACGATCAATCCCAGTGAACCTCAACAAGTCGAAAACAACGCGCTTTATTTGCATCCCTGAATGCGTCCTCCCACATGCCCTTTCCTGCCCAGGCTTTGCTCCGCTTAGCTAGCAGGTCTCGCAGATTCACGGGATTTAGCGAGAGCGCAGTATTGTATTGCGAGATGGCTTCATCATATTTTCTGGCATTCACTGAGACGTTCGCGATGTCCTCTAGTTTCGCACAGCATTGCAATTTGAAATCTGATAGAGAATACGAGGATGTCCTCTGTGCTGTAATCATACTTACTCACCTCGAGTCCAATTAAGCTCATCACCCGTTTCTCGTCCTACTTCATGACACATTTTGTGGAAACACACAACTGCATCCGCTACATGGCCCATTACTTCAAGACGCTCACATATCACTTGATAGATTGTAGGTCTTGGAAGCGTAAACTACAAGCAAAGCAAACATTAGTTACACGAGGAATGCCAAGTAAAATGCGCACACTGTCGGCGGCAGCCAAAGTCTCTTCCCATGACCCAGTAGTCAATCTTAACATTGTCCACTCTCTAGATAGTCGCATCCTAAGGTGTGACACATTGTTATCGTCAACAGTCACCGAGCTTGGCGCAGAGAGACAACGCTGCATAAATTCTGCCATGAAAATTTAAACATGTGGTATTTGGAAAGCCAGACGGAACGATTGCTCACCAGAAGGCCATTTTTTGAGCGTTTCAATCGCATTGCCCTCTTGATCGATGATGCGCAATACAGATTCGCCAGCCTCATTGACGCAACCCGCCGCAAGGAGGGCTTCGGACAATCCTTGTTGAATCATGAGGACAAGAGCATCGAATCTCCATCCAGTAACCTGTCAAACAAGGATCAATATCAGTATACTTGCGAGGTGACGAAGGGCATACCAATGATACTATTGATGGTGGTGATGGCATGTGGTTACTGAGTTTGGCTAGCGCGTCGTCGAATGACTGAATCGCACGATTATGGTCACCATTCTCCATGTGCGAGTTCCCATGTAAAAAATACATGTATGCCTATCGGAAATATCAACGAAATGCTACATTACTGCGGCCCGTAGCCCATCATTCACGTACCTGGACTATACATAACGACGAGTCCACCTTCACAACACTAATGAGATCAGCAATACGCGATATTGCATCCTCGTACTCTCCGGCCATGCATAGGACAACGGCCTAGGGCCAGCAAGCTCAACAGAAAGAGGTTCGACCGAACAGAATGCCTACCTTGATGAGAAGGAGAAGGGAAGTGTGATCTAAATGGTAGCGGAACATTGCGATGTCACACAACCGACATCCCTCAAGCACTTTCCCCTTTCCAACAAGGACCGCACACTTTGCAATGTAACCGATGACGGATGACTGGATTTTGATGGACTGGATTCACGGTGTCAGCGTCTATATACGAACATTAGTACCACGCACCTCCTCCGCGTCAGCTAATGCTGCGTCCCACTGTTGTAAACGTGCTCGGACAAGAGCTCGAGTAGCGAAGGCATGATGAGCTGTTTCCGAGATTGTCGTGGTCAGTAGCGCTTCCGCGTCGGCGAGTTGATCGTGTTTCCACGCAGTGAGGATGGCACTCTTAATACGTATGTCTGGATTCTGGTAGAATAAGAAGTAAATGAGAGAGGAACCTGGTTCATGTGAGGACGTACATCGATCAGAAAATGATTTTTTATGATGATTTGTTTTCCCAGGGCAATTGCAAGCCGGCCGTCCGGAGAGAATGTTATCAAAAGCAAATGTCCATGTCTTTTTTTCTGCGAGATGAGACCAAGTTGCGTGTATGTCGAAGTGTCCCAGAAGGTGATGTTCTTGTCCGTAGCGTATGCTACGAATTTCCCATGTTGCGGCGCGGCAATACACGAGCTGATACTATGAGGAACTGTCCACTCGGAGATGGTCAAGCCAGTGGATGCATCAATTTGCTTGATACTGTCATAGGCCGTGACAAGGAGGTGGTTGTTGAGCCAGAGGAGACCACACTGCGGTCCCGAGGTTACTACTTTGATGTCTATTAGCGCGTGTCCATCGTCGCAGTCCCAGACTCGAGTGGAACCCCAAGTGGCTGTCGCGATTCGGTCGCCTTGTGGAGAGTATTTGGCTGCTTCGATTCTGTTACCATGGACGAGTGTTTGTACTTTTTTGCGTGTTGCGATGTCCCAGATGGTGGCTGTGTTATTACTGACAGAGACGAGTTTCGTCGAGTTTGGTGAGAAATCGACGTCGTGGATGATCGACGTGTTTGATGATTTATTGATCTTGACTGCAAAGACTTGTTCGTAGTTTGTCGCATCCCAAATCCACACTTCGCCATTGAATGACCCTGCAGCGATGAATCTGCCATCACTCGAGACAGCAATACTCCAGACACTGCTGTCCCCCATTTTCAACGTCGCGACTCGTTCGCCGTCTTTGACTCTCCACACTTGAACACCCTCAAAATTATCACCGACGAGATACTCCCCATTCGCTGTGAATTTTAATCCACGCACCGGACCACCAGTGTCAATATCCATGCATTCTTGCTCAACGATTAGCACGAATGTGACTTGTTCTCTTCAGCACGTACCGCTGTCGGCCAAAGACATGGATGTAGATGAACAAGCCGTCCTCCTTGAAATAGGCCTGACATTCATTTCGGTTCCTTTTCAGACACCGCATCGATGACTGTCCCTCGCACCTCCCGATCCTATCATGGCGCTTGTCCTAACTCACGAGCGGACAACATCACTCTGCAGCGTCAAAGTGTTATTGCCCAGTGCCCAACAATCCGAAAGCTAGTTTGAGACGAAGTTCCTCATCACCCTCTCCGTCCTCGGGGAGCTCAGAAGCTCACCTATGTCGGCTCGCTCTGTGCCATCTTGGTTCCCATTTCCCATCGATGCACGCATCATTTACCTGATGCTGTAAAATAACCGTTTTGCGTTCACCACGACCTCCCTCCTTGGGTGCGTCAGACTCGGCTGACTGCGCATCCTCACGGGCCCGGTATGCGGTGCTGTGCGGCGCACGCTGTACTTGAGGCGCTCTTGTGGTTGTCTAGCAGACCCTCGCGAATGCATCGATGATGCATGCGTCTATTCCCTAACGAATGACACCACATGTCCGTCCGAGACATGGGTCATCCACTGTGTCTACGGAAACTAGCAGGTTTGTGGCCCCTGTGTAATTCTCTTATCGGAAAGCGCGCCTCGAGTTGTTGTGTATTGACCCTTGTCATTTAGAACGGTTTGATCACAGCACAAAAGAGAATGCCTAGTGTGTACTTTACTAGGTGCTACATCTATGTACCAACTCGGGATGTCGGGTATCTGGCACCAAGGCTCCGGCATCCATGTCTTCGAGCTGGTCGACTTATATCTTTCAAGTCTGGATTTTTGTGGCGTGTATCAGCTCGAAGCGTATGAGCTGAAGAACTTCGTGAACAGTCCACAACCAGAGGAACAGGTAATGCATACAGATCCGCAAAGCTTTTTTTCTCCGTAAGACGAATGTCCAGGAAGCAGTTATTGAGAAATTTATGCATGGGTAAGTTCTGGCCTGGCACAGAAGCCAACACCCACTTTCGCCCTCTGCGGCAGGCCCTCGTATCCTCTGCTATTGCATTCGTTCCGGTTCGTCTTTGATTATCAGTCGTGAGACATTCTACACAACTGAGGCGTTTCTTAAACGAGCGAGTCATTCTTGAACGGAAGCAAATGATTGCCTTTATACAGGCTGTGTCATTGTTAAGCGCACCATCAAGAAGGCGAAGCGTATCATTAAAAAAGGGACCTATCACCGAACAATGTCCTCATCAAAGTTCCACCGTCCTGATCTTTCAACCACAAATGTCTTGTTCGAAATGCAATTCGTACATTGGGTCGTACTCGATCCATGACGGACTGACGCTCGCGGTCCTGTTGATACACAGGCCAACGCTATCCTCGTAAACTACGCCGGTTGCGGCGAGGTCGAGCGCACTGTGGCGATTTGTAAGTACTCGCTCGCGAATGATGCGCCCAGTTGTACCCATTGTCGCGCAGATGCCAGTGCAAACTGTGATGGTTGGCTTTCTTGAGAATGTGACTCGTGGATTGTGGATTTCATGTCTGGATTCCATGTTTGGAGTACAAGGTACCGCTCTCCATCCAACCCAGCATCGACTCAATATAACATGAAAGTAAAGCATATATTTCTCACATACCAGCAACAAAATGATATAGGGTCGAATCTCAAATGACAACACAAGCTCCGAGTTAGAAACTCAAAGGCTCGCATCAAAGCACATCCAACATCTGTATGTCTCGAGTCAGCCTGTCCAATACCGCCGGCGTGGTCTCCTGTACTTGAACTGTGATCAAACTCTCCGCGGCAACCCTCTTGTATTCTTCCACATGTGAACGGGTGGGAGTGAGTAAGAGTGCACCAAACAGTCTCTGGAGTCGAGCAAGGAAGCGGAGCGCATCAGCTCGTCTTTCAGCAGGCGAAATTGAGGAAGGTGGTCGGAGCGAATCAGTGTCCAGCGCAGAGCGACCCCCCAATGGCAGCCCCATGCGAGACATGAGCCGTGACGCCCGTGTTTGCCGGGTCGCGGAAGGGCTAGAGAACAATTGAAATTCGCCGAACACAGAAGATGCATCGTTTGTATTCTCAGTTACAGCCTGTGGCGTTACGCTCTCCAAAGGCTGTCGGTCGAGGAGGAAGTCGATCCAAGGGTGAATGAGAGTCAGAGAACCGAACTGAGAGAGATCTTCCTCAGTTCTAATCTCCACAACCCCAAGTACTTTTGTTTGCGCGTGGAAAACATGTTCCGAGCCAATTTCGGATATCGATACTGGTCCAAGTTTGAATGCGATACATGGCAGTCTCATCCGACTTCCTGCAAACAATGGCACATGCAGCTCTTTCACTCGGTCATATAGCTTCGTGACCGAGTCAAGGTCGAGTGTGCGCAATCCAGCAGAAATTTGGACATCGGGGGTGGATGGGCAAATATGAGTGGTCGCAAGCCGGCTAAATACAGTGATATTGGCAGGAAGGCAACTATTGAAGCTGCCAGATATCCCTGTCCAGGTGAGGATACTTGTGTCCCCAGAACTCGTCAGTAATTGCGCCAAGAGTCGACCAAGCGCGCTGTCCCCCTCGCCATAAGTGATTGGAAATGAAACGGAGAATATACCGAGAAGCGAATAAGCAGCGTCCTCGACTCGTGTCGTTTGTCGCGTAGAGGCAAGCCGAAGCTTCTCCCGAATATTGTCCAACCTAGGACAGAGTGACATCAAGGCTTGCGCAGATATACCTGTCGCCTCCTCCATCTCCGAAATCACCTCAGGGGACTCCTTGTGGTTGTATATGGTGAGACCCAAGTAAGGCGTCCAATCCTGTGTGTAGATTCGGACCACCTTCGACGCATGGTATTCTTGCAGGGTCCATGCCCGCGTGTTCCATATGCTCCTCGTCAAGGCACCTCGTAGCGCTCGACAGTCAACTCCAAGGAGGTAAATGATTGTCATCGAGGAGCGTTCGTACCACATGAACATGCTGACTAACGCTTCTTGGAGTACGAAATGATCACCCTTGTTGATACAACACGTATCACTCCACGCCCAATTGAATCCCGCCTCCCGCACGATTTTGCAGAACATTTGTAGTTTTTCATGGGTAGGAGATGCCTCGAGATCGTAAACCACAATTCTGATGACCTGTTCAAACAGTGGTTCGTTTTCCTCCCACTTGTGCGAGAACATAACGTAGCGGTAGTATTCCCCGACCTGTCGTTCGATGCGATTGTTGTCAATGTATGTGGTCATGGATGTGACGAGCTCTGTGAAGCCGGGCGTCTTTTCAAATGCAGAAGCCTGCTGCGATTTGTTGCAGAGACGACCAGATGTTGTATCGATCAACACTAACGGGGAATCCCGAGTGGCATTCTTGATAGCTGCGCGAATTGTTTCTCTCGTCTGTTCTGGTCTGATGTAACGACGGGATTGTTCTACAGGCCATCAATACAAGGATATCTGTATGGTCTGAACACCCTCACCACGAATCTCAGGATTGGATGATGCGGACATCTTCAACAGCATTGTCTCGAATGCTTGCGTCGCATCGTGATGCCATCCCATGCCATATAAAGCAGAACACTTTCTCTCGTAGCCGAACGGGGAGGACGGATCGAGCTTGATGGCCTGAGAAATACCATCAATCTCAACGAACCCAGATGAGTAGAAATAAATGTGCCCCATTTGCATCCCTGAGTGCGTCTTCCCACATGCCCCTTCCTGCGAGTGCCTTGCTCCGGTTGGCCAGCAGGTCTTGCGGGGTGACGTGATTTAATGAGAGTGCGGTCGTGTAGTGCAAGACGGCTTCATCATATTTTCTGGCGTTCATCGCAACGCCCGCGACGTCCTCCAATTTCGCACAGCATCGTAATTCGAATTCTGATAGAGAATATTTACCAAAATGTCCCGATATTGTACAAGTATTCACTCACCTCGAGTCCAATTGTACGCGTCACCGATTCCTCGTCCCAACTCGCTACGCATTCGGTGAAAACACACAACTGCATCTGCTACCCGGCCAATTGCTTCGAGACGCTCACATATGACTTGATAGATTACGGATCTTGGGAGCATGAACTACCGGCGAAACGAATGTCAGGTACATGAGAAATGCGGAGTGAAATGCGCACACTAGTAGCGGCAGCCAAGGCCTCTTCCCACGGCTGAGCAGTCAGCCTCAATCTTGCCCACGCTCTGGACAGTTGCGCCGTAAGGTGTGATATATTTTCGTTAGTCACCAAGCTCGGTGTAGAAAGACAACGTTGTATGAGCCCTACATTGAATGGTCAAGGGTGTAGTGGGTAGAACGTTAAATAAAACGATTGCCTACCCCAAACCCAGGTCTTGAAGGGTTCGTCCATATTGATCTCTTGTTCGATCATGTGCAGCACAGCTTCACTAGCCTCATTGATACGACCCGCGGAAAAGAGGGCTTCAGACAATTGTTGTTGGATTATAGGTATAAGATCGTTGAATTTCCACCCCGAAATCTGTCGGAAATGAGGATTTTCTTAGTAGATTGGGATAGTAAGGTATGTACCAAGGAGACGATTAGTGGTGATGAACGAGGGTGGTTACGCAACCTAGCTAACGCATTTTTAAACGACTGGATGGCACGTTCGTAGTCACTATTCTCCATAAGCGAGTTCCCAAGAAGAAAGCACATGTATGCCTATCAGAAACATCAGCAGAACGCTATAAAATTTCAGTCGATAGTTCACCCACCTGGACATCGTAGAGCATCGAGTCGGCGCACCCTGCAGCAATGAGGTCATCTACGCATGATATTGCGTCGTCATGTTCTCCGGCCATGAACAAGATAATTGCCTGAGACGAGCAAAGCTCAGTTGAGACGAATTTCATTGAACAGAATGCCAACCTTGATGAGAAGGAGGAGAGAAGCATAATCTGAATGAAGGTGGAAAGCAATGTCGCATACCCGACATCCCTCAAGCACCTTCCCCATTCCGATAAGAGTCACAAACTTGGCAATGTAACCAACGACGGATGATCGAATTTTGATAGACTAGGGTTTCAAAATAAATGGTATCAGTGCCTATATACGAAGAGGTAGAACGACATGCACCTCATCTGCGTCGGCTAGCGCCGCGTCCCACTGCTGTAACCGTGCTCGGACAAGAGCTCGATTGGCAAGGATATGAACCGTGTCCTCGGATGTTGGAACTGCTGCGGTCAGTAGCGCTTCCGCGTTAGCGAGTTGATCACGTCTCCATGCATTGAGCGTAGTATTATCAATACGAATATCAGGATCCTGGTACATGAGGAGTAGGTGAGAGAGGGGATCCGGTTCATGTGAAGGTGTACTTTGATTAGAAAAATATCTTTGATGATTACTTTGTTCAATGCTACAGTCGCAAGGCGCCAGCCGTCCGGAGACAATGCGAATGGGAACCCATTGCTGTTCATCGTGATGAGACCGACTTGGGTGCGGTCCGAAGTGTCCCAGAAGGTGATGTTTTCCTTCGTAGCGTATGCTATGAATTTCGCATGTTGTAGCAGGGCGATGCATGAGTCGTCACCGCCGCGAGGAACTGACCACTCGGAGACAGTCAACCCTGTGGACGCATCGATTTGCTTGAGATTGTCCTCGGTCTTGACAAGGAGGTGGTCATTGAACCAGAGGAGACCATGATGCGGTTCAGTATTTAATTTGATGTGTACTAGTAAGTATCCATCGTCGCTGTCCCAGACTCGGATGGATTTCCCATTGGTGGTCACGATTCTGTCGCCTTGTGGAGAGTATTTGGCCGTTCCGATCACTACTAGCACGTGATCCATGAGTGTTTGTACCAGTGTGCAATGTCCCAAATGGTGGCTACGTAAGCGTTGGTAGAGACGAGCCTCGTTGAGTCTGGCGACGTCATAGATGGTCAAGCTGTTGGCCTTGACTGCAAAGACAATTTCGTAGTTGGTTGTATTCCAAACAAACACATCGCCATCGTATGTCCCCACTGCGATGAGTCTGTCATCTTTCGAGACGGCAATGCTCTTGACGGCACTCTTCAGGTTCACCCTTGCTGTTCGTCGGCCGTCTTTTACTCCCCAGATTTCAACACACCCAATACCACCGCTGACGAGATACTCGCCGTTCGCTGTGAATGTCAATGCCCATACCTCACCACCAGCGTCAATTTTCATGCATTCTTGCTCAACGATTAGCAAGAATGTAACTTATTTTCTTCAGCACGTACCGTTCTTGGCCAATGACATGGATGTTGACGAACAAGTTGTGGTACCCCTTGTCCAGGCTCCTGGGAATAGGCCACGCCTCGGCGCCTGACAGGTTCCGCTCACACCTCCAACTTCTATCATAGGGTTTGACCCGTGACCAGACGACATCACCCTACAGCGTACGAGCGTCAAAGTGCTACTTCGCGCTGTCCAATAATCCAGAGTCTCGGAGAGCACAGGCGCCTGCCTGTGTCGGCTTACGCACCTAACTCGCGGCTCCCTCCCGTTCATTGCCTGATACTGTACCATAATGTGTCGGCCACGACCACCCTATTCAGGCTTGTCAAATTCGCCTGACGGGGCATGTTCGGCATCCGGCGCTCATATTCCGTACCCTAGCGAATATGTCTGCGAATGCGTCCATGATCTATCCTTCTATCCCCTTGGACGATAACCCAAGACAGCAACATTCCTGTCTATGGAAGCTAGGTCCAAAAAGCGCACCCGCATTATCACGGACTGACCTTACACTGGGCACGCCATCAATTCCATTATTTAGTGCACCCGGGGGCAAGGTGTATAAAAGGGACCTGTCACCAGACGATTTCTTCGTCAAAGCTTCACTCTTAAACTCTTTCACACACACATCTTGTTCGAAATGCAATTCGTACGTGATGCTCAATCTATGACGGGTGATCGATGATCTCTGGCGGTGTTAATACACAGATCAATGCTACCCTCGTAAACCAAGTTGGCTGCGGCGAGACCAAATGCACTTGCGGCAATTCGTCAGTCGTTTAGAGCACGGGCCAGTCGCACTGATTGTGACCATAGATGTCATTGCAAACGCGGTCAGTGCAAGTGCTAGGCGCAAATTCTGATGTAGGTCAGAAGAGACTCAGAGTTTTCAGACACTGTCCTCAATGTATATTACTCATTCGGTGTGACGGTGTCAGGTTTCCTGAGAAATTTACATTGTTTGAGTTCTATGTTCGAAGTGCAAGTGCAAGATATTGCGAGCTGGCATCAGCCTGTGAAAGCTTCTTCATTCCCAGTACAAGCCAGCATCAATGCAACATGATCCATAGTAAAGAAATTTTTTCTTGTTTTCAGCAGCGAAACAAATATATGAATATCAAACGACAACACAAGGTCCGAGTGAGTAACTCAGAGCATATCCAGCATACGTACGTCTCGAGTCAGTTTCTCCAATATCGCCGGCGCGATCTCCCGCACTTGGACCACTATCAAGCTCTCTACAGCAACCCTCCTGTATTCTTCCACGTGTGAACGGGTGGGTGTGAGTAAAAGCACACCAAACGGTCTCTGCAATCGAGCAAGGAAGTGCAACACATCTGTCCGCCTTTCAGCGGGAGAAAGTGAAGAAGGAGCTCGGAGCAATCCAGTATCCAGCCCAGAGCGCCCGCCGAACAGCAGCCCCATGCGAGACATGAGCCGCGACGTTCATGTCTGCCGGCCCCAGAAGGGCCAGAGAACGATGTTAATTCCCCGGGCATAGATGCGTCATTTGTATTCTCTTCAGTCACAGTCTGTAGTGACACGTTTCCTAAAGGCTGTCTGCCGAGGAGGAAATCGATCCAAGGGTGAACGAGAGTCAGAGAACCAAATTGAGAGAGGCCCTCTTTAGTTCTAATCTCCACGATCCCGAGTGCCGACGCCTGCGCGCGGAAAGCACGTTCCGGGCCGTTTTCAGATGTCGATACTAGCCCGAGTTTGAATGTGATACATGGCAGTCTCATTCGACGTCCTGAAAACGACGGCACCTGGAGCTCTTTGACTCGGTCGTACAGCTCTGTGACTGGGGCAAGATTGAGTGGGCGCAATGGAGGGGAAATTTCGACATCGGGGATGGTGGTGGGATGTGAGTGGTTGGAGTTGGTTGAATACAGCGATATTGGCAGGAAGGCAACTGTTGAAGCTCCCCGATATCTCTGTCCAGGCAAAGATACTCATCAGTAATTGCGCCAGGAGTCGTCCAAGTGCACCGTCTCCCTCGCCATAAGTAATAGGCAAGGAGACAGAGAATATACCGAGAAGCGAATAAGCAGCGTCCTCGACTCGTGTCGTTTGTCGTGTAGAGGCGAGTCGAAGCTTCTGCCGAATGTCGTCCAACCCAGGACGGAGTGACATCAATCCCTGCGTCGATATACCCACCGCCTCCTCCATCTCCGAAATCACCTCGGGGGACTCCTTGTGGTTGTATATGGTGAGACCCAAGTAAGGTGTCCAATGATCAATCCGGATCCGGACCACCGCTTCGACGCATGGTACTCCTGCAGGGTCCACACTCGCGTATTCCATATGCTCCTCGTCAAGGCACCTCGTAGCGCTCGACAGTAAGGTAAATGATTGTCATCGAGGAGCGTCTGTACCACTTGAACATGCTGACGGTTCTAATGATCTGCTTCTTGGAGTATCCTTGATGGTTGCGCGGATTATTTCTTTCGCCTTTTCTGGTCTGACGTAGCTCCGGGGTGGTCAGCCTCAATCTTGCCCATGCTCTGGACACTAGGTTCTTAGGCGGTTGAATACCCTAGAATAAACTCAAGATGGAGGGATGATGTATACACACACCGAACTTCAGAGCCTAGTAAGTTAGTTCTCAAGCGACGACGACATCTGTGTGCTATTCAACCACTAATACATACAATCCATCACCACACACAACTAGGCGCATAATGGAAAATCGAGAAAAAACGCCACAAGACATCCATACCCTTCATTCAGACACATCGATCTCGTCGGACTCTTCGAAATCCTGATGTGTGCGTCAGATATTACACAGTGAATTACTTGGGTTTGCGCACATTATAGATGACACCTGGTTGAACGGGATCTAGAGCAGACCACCCAATAGGCACCCTTGTTTTGTCAGTCGGGAAATGTATCTTATCAACCCACTCTCTGGCGACTTGTCTGACAGCATCCTTATCATGGCCAACAAACAGCACCCTCCACGGAAGCTTCTTCACTTCACCGCACAGAGAGTTTCGAACGGTCAACATACCCTCTATTGGGGGATTGTGATTAGAGTCGGTTGTGATCTGGAATGCATAGATCTCCTTCTCGAGGACAAGCACACTGTGGATGCCTGCAAAACCTTTGGGCGCCATCCAGAAATACGGGGGACTCACAGTCTCCAGCACCTTCAAGACCGAACGAGCGAGCATAGTTGACCCAGTAAGTGGGGTGGTACCCTCTCCCCCCTGCACCCAGTTGCATTCTATGGTTTTCCCTGCGGTGAAGAAACTGTGGAACCAGTGTTCAAAGAGCATACCGGCCGCCTGGGAAGTGTTCTTGGATTGACGGAGAGTATCGTAGAAATCCACCCTAGCACTATTCTTGACGCGCTGGAGTGCCTCTCCGAGAAGGCGGCGAATGGTGCGCGTCGGTATGGCAGCATGAGAATCCCGGCGATTGACAGTACTCGGCCGACAGAAGAATACGTCATTGGATAGGGCGTTCTGTGTGACACCATATATGATGTCCCCGAAATTGACAATGGCCCGCCAGGCGAGTTGTGCGTACGATTCCTCGATCTCGACGTCACTAGTATCATCATCTATGAAGTCCAGAAGGGTTCGGGGAACAAAACCCCAATTCTTCCCGAGGTAGATCATACGCTCAGTATCAGATGCATCAAGACCAAGTAGGTTGCTGATCATATCATTAAATCGAGTCTGAAGGAAGAGCATGTGAGGCACTCACGCAAGGTCGGAAATCTCTTTTTCGGACCAGATGTCCATAACGTAGGGCATTGCACCCACATGCTTACTCCACTCCTTCCAGTGTATTTCCTTCATCAGGAGATCTACGTTTTCTCTAATGCATCTAAATTGGTCTAATGGTCTAATTTCAGAGGTCTTAGATGGTTAGTATATTTAATAGATTGAATATTAATGGTTGATATTCTTAGGAACTTTGATATCATGATATTTAGTATGTTGGTCTGCTAGTTAGTTTAATATTTAAGAATGTAGAAAGTGGAATATTTAGAAAATTAGAAATAGTTCACAAGCTAACTTAGAGTATTTAGATAGTGAGGAATTAGAAGGCATGCCTTTTAGACAATTAGAAATGGTTATGTAGTCAACAAGAGCATTAGATATGCAAGAACATAGTCAATTAGCGATTTTAGACAACTATTTGTCTGGATGGATATCCCCCTACTTTACTAGTCACCTAGTGTCTTGGTTTGAACAGTAAATATACTTTTATGTGTGAGAGGATTTTATAATTGTAGCTCACCAAAAGATAAGTAAACATGCCAGGGGTATATGAAGTCCACAAGTATATTTAGATCTATATTTGAACTTAGTATTAGTTTTTTGTTGTATTAAAGCAGATGACAAATACATGAATGGTTGGTTGCAACATAGTTTGTTGTAGTATTCAGATAGATGACAGGTACATACATAGATCTTATGTGCTAATGGCTGGTTGCAATACAGTTTGTTATCATATTTAGGCAGATGACAGGTACATGCACAGATTCTATGTGCTAATGGCTGGTTGCAACATAGTTTGTTGTCATATTTAGGCAGATGACAGAGTAAATGCACAGATTCTGTGTGCAAATGGTTGGTTGAACCTTAAGTGGTTAAGTCCACAAGTACTTTGATAATTGGGCATCCTGTTCATTATTACTCTTGTATACTTAAATGTGTATTTGAGTGTAGTATTAGTTTGTTATTGTGTTGAATCAGACATGTGTAGATTCTAAGTGCTAATGTCCAAGATTCAAAAAGTTGATAGGTCCATTTGGCACTTCAATAATTGTCTATCCAGTTCATTATTGATTGAGAAGAAAACATGGATCAACATTAAGCCGATGATGAATCAGATTCAATACAATTAGCCCTGCCGGAGGCTAGCCCTCGTGCTTCAGCACATTTGGCAGCCTTCTGTTTGGGGGCATAAGCCCACAAATAATCCTTCGCACCACTGTAGATCTTCTTCCACCGCTTTTCCGAAATCTTATCCACAGATGCCATCACCTCATTGGTGGCAAACCCCCAAACCTGCTTCGAGAACTTACCACTAGCATCATCCAATGATACTAGATGACCAGATTTCCATTGTGTGAATGCTCTCTCAACCTAGAACAGGCGATGAATACAACCAGAAAAAAAAAAAAACCACACACAGCAATGGTAGCCCATGCAAGCGCAGACTTCGGCACACACCCATCATTGTCCATTCGACGTCTCGTAGGCAACCCTTCAACAGTTTCAAGATAAAGGGCAAATGTATCCAAGATGCACGGATGCATGAAAGCGCCTTCTCGAACCTGAGGGAATATTAGTCAACGAGTCGTGAATGACAACATACGCACAATCTCATCCGGGTCAATATCCTCAAATTTTGCCCACATATACGGGCATTCAGCGGGGGGAGTAACCACCTTGTGTCCACGTTCGTCCAAAACCTCAGTCGGCTCCCGCACTGCCCAGCTAACATACTGGGCACGAACCATCGGATCGTCGAAGCATGCCCTTTCGTTGAAGTAGGTCACAACAGCCTTCTCTGCACGAGTAGCAAACGTGCTCCGCCACGTATATACTTGTTGCCGAAGCTACACAAGGTTAGTAACTACAATGTCGGACAGAAACACAAAACATTACCAAAAAAAACACCGGATCATTTCGTGCGGCCACGACGTGCGGAATATCAGGGAAAAGATCATCCCATAACCATTGAGCCTGATCAACGAAGTCGAGCTCCCATGGATCATCGGCGGAAGCAACTGTGTCCCGAAACATGGGGACAACACGAGTGTCCCAGATGCGCTTCGTCTGTGGGTAACCAGGTAAGTCCTCGTTCTTGTACTTCTGAACTCTCTCGCGCCGTCTTCTCTGTACACGCACAGGCCGTGCTGGAGCCACGTCATCAACCTCACTTTCACCATGCACATTGGCCTGCTGTGTGGTGCGAGTGAGCTGAGTTAACTTGGCCCAATGTTGGGTCACGACGGCGGCAGACGACTGTAGAAAATCATAGTCAATAGATAGTTGGGTAGAGTGATGAATATTACCTTTGATGTCGCTGCTGAACGGTCAGCCCAAGCAAAGTCTCGGGCGTTGTTGGCGCGACGTTTTCCTTCGACCTTTGCAGGCACCACATGTTGAGTGTGACTATCGTCGTCGTTGTCGTCGTTGTCGTCATCTTCATCGTCTTCGTCGCTCTCTTCATCGTCTCCGTCACTCACTTCATCGCCCCCTCGGTCATTGTTACCACGAAGATTGTCAACGTTCCGATCGAAGTGGGTGCCATGCTCTTCTCAACCATTATTAGCCACATCGACTGGGAGAGGTCGTAGACTTGCCTTGATGGTGAGGCACGCGACGACGACCATTGTAGTCGCTGTTGTCGTCCAACTCGTGGTAGAACTGCGCCATATTGTCACCGTTTGTGTCATTGCGTTGACGTGCTCCTGTGAGAGTGTGAGCTCCATGCATGGGTGATTGAGTGCCGTGCTCACCGTTCACGTCGCCTGGTCCGTGTTCTTCTGTGAGCTTCATTCCCAGGTGATTGAGCGCCGTGCTCACCGTTGATAATGCCGCCTTCACGTTTGTCTGTACGAGTGAGCTCCGTTCATGTGTGACTGAGTAGGGTTCTCACCGTTGACGTCGCCACCTTCGGGTCTGTCTGTGCACCTGTAAGTTCCAATTGCGGGTGATTGAACACCGTGCTCACTGTCCATGTCGCCACGCCCGTGTTCTGTGTGAGTGAGTTTCATTCCCGAGTAATTGAGCGTCGTGCTCACCGTTGGTAACACCACCTTCGCGTTCGTCTGTATGAGTACGAGGGCGACTCTCACCGTTGACGTTGTCACCTTCATGTTCGTCTGTGCGTGTGTGAGCTCTGTTCGTGAGTGACTGAACGCCGTTCTTACCATTGTGGGGCTCAAGACGACCCTTGTCATCGCCGGCGCCGGTGCGAACTCGGGCAACGTTTTGGACCGCTTGAGCTGTCCTACTGCCTGGGGCCGCACTCCGTGTGACCTCCAAAATGACAGGAGGAGCCTTGAGTGTGGACTCGGCGTTGGCCTCGTCCGTTCCACCGCCGTCCGAGTCGCTGCAGTGGTCTACGGTAATTCCATTATCTAGCGTAGGGTAAGTACACGCATCAACGAGACACGGTATGAATTGACATACCAGGCTGTGACTGAGATGGGGGTCTCTGAGCTGCATGTTCGTGGAAATGGTCAGAGGGTAAAAGGGAAAACGAAGTGAGATGGCTCACTCGCTGAGTCAGACTTTCCCAGGCGGATGGTAGTAGATCGCTTCCAGCCCGGCTTGATCCCTGAGATAGGAGGTGACGAACCAGGACCATTTGATGGTTTGAAGGGTGGTGCACGCTTCTTGTGCAGGCTGAAGTGCACGACAGGAACCCGAATCAGCTCCATTGTTAAGGAAGGACGCGTCAGCACGCACTGCTCAGCATCGCTTCCACTTTTGGACGCTTTGCGCTTGTTGCCAACCGCAGCAACGTTGTTCTCTACGCCCTCGACCTGCGACGCTCCTTCAACGTTATCGTTGACCATCCCATCTTCTTGGTCTGTTCGACTGGTGGCCCCCCCCTTTTCCCCCTTGTTCGTTGGTTTTGATTGTTTGGCGCCGACTTTCGGACTCATATCGTCCTGTCGGCTGGGAGATCTCGACGCCATCGGCCCATCTGTACCCGTCATCCCTGCCGTTTGGCTCTCTGTGCGGTTGGTCGCACCTGCGAAGGTTTAAGATACGAGGTATGTACATTTATTTCGCAAGCAAATGAGTTACTTACCGCTTGGCAGTTGATCCTCTCGGGCCTTGCGCACAAGATCTCGGACGGTATGTTTTGTTCTTTTTCCAGGAGCTAGTTCCTTATTGTTGGCTTCATCTTGACCTGTATCCGACTCCGACACGACCATCCTCCCTGTAAACAGTCAGTATTTGACTAAATAAATGCGGCCGTACTGACTTTTCTTCCCCTTCGTGTCCTTTGAATAATCCATCGGTGCCGTCTGGGTTGGCTGTGCAGCCTGCTGTGCTCTCTTCACCACCGGTGGTCCTGGTGGTTGTCTCGCAGTTGCTGTGTTGATTGCTGCCTGTGTGAGTATCTCGGCTTCGATGCGGGCAATGTCATTAATGACATCTTTCCGTTGCCCATCTATTCTGTGCCGTCTATCCTGGGGTTCCCTAGTCTCGGCGTGCTGTTCTGTTGCATGCTTGTCGACTAGACCTGGGTGGGCATGCTTGTTCTGTGGTCGAGTAATAACCATCCTCAGGCCACTGCAAAGCCCGGAAACCAAAGCGAACATTGTGTGTATTAGGAGACAACTGAATACGTGGCTTTGAGAACTCACCAGTGACCAACGTTCTTTGCCTTTCTTGAACGTGCAAGTCAAGACAAAAAGACAAAGTATTGTGAATTGTAGACAAGACAAGACAAAACAGCTGCTGCAAGGCACCAGTCTGTGGACGCAAGACAAGTACCCGGTGAAACAGGTGTTTTGAGCCCGCTCCAAAGTCCGAAATAAGAGTGCAAGTCCTTTTCCCACGACTTTAAATCTTGCAGTACTTGAAAAATCTGGCATAGTTTCAACATTTAAATCACACTACAGTCTCTATTGAAACCAGGCAAGGTTCTATGACTACTTTTCATAATTAAGAGACTTATGGATAATGTTTTATAGTTGAAAGTCTGATACACAAGCAAGACTACATAGAACATAGTACTCAGAGCTCAACAATTAAAGGCATGGTTATCTTTCTACAAATTTCATACTTCTTACTCTCTCTAGATATAAGATCTAATACATATAAGTGTTGAAGATTACTGGGAATATTCTTAGGGTTCAAAGTATAAAAGGTGGGTCTATCTTTTTGTAAATATCATTGTCACAACTAAACATCAAATCCTGCATTGAAAATTAGATTGAGGATCAAAGGGAGTTCTTGGTATGTGTATCCCTTGATACCTAATATATATTTTTACAAGATGTATTCAAGAACTAGCCTTGATATATCAAGATCAAATAAAAGAAAGAGATCTATTGGTTCTAAAAGAGTGAGTCAAAGCTAAATATCATGGATTTACATGACTAATAAATATGGATAGTATTATCAAAGCTAGAACAAGTGAGTCCCTTTAACTTGATACCATTGTATTAGAACTTACAACACTTTCTATTAGGAAATCCTATAATGGAATCTTCTTATCTACCCAGAAGATACTATTGTAATGTTCCAGTGGCTAAGTCATGTAAAAAGGGATTCAGAACTCTACGAAGTTGGACAAATCATAAAAATGCTTTTCATTCTTCAAATTCTTTAGCTCCAACTCAAAGGCCCCATCAATATCCTTATCAACCTAATGACAATGAAGATAGGGACAAAGAAGATCTTCCAGAGGGTTCCTTCTTTATTCAGCATCCTATTCTAGATGGTAAGTTATTAATATTTGTTTGTTTTTTATAATTGAAAGATCTATTTGATTTAGGCACACCATGTAACCAAGAGGGTATTGATTTACCCATTAATGCCCCTGAGCCTTTTCCAGAAAACAACTTAGGACCAAATGACAATCCATGGCACCCTTTTAAACACCATACTCAATATCAACTTGCTAATTTTCTCTTTTGTCAAAACAAAACACCTCAAGATCAAATCAATGATCTGATGGACATTTGGGCATCTATGCCAGAATGGGAAGGTCAACCTCCTCCATTTGCTAATCATGGTGATCTCCATAGAAAAATTGATGCTATTACTGGGGATCCTCCTTGGGAATGTTTGTCAATACATCATACTGATACAGCTACTCAGGATGAATCTGTTCCTGCATGGAAAAAAGCATCCTATGATGTATGGTTTAGAGCTCCAGAGGCATTGGCTGATCTCCAGCTTTCCAACCCAGAATTCAAGGATCAAATGGATTATTCACCAAAGCAAGTTTTTGATGATCAACATCAGCGTGTTTGGAGTGATTTTATGACTGGGAATTGGGCTTGGAGACAATGTGTGGGTGACTTCATTTCTTGTTTTTATACATGTAACATTGATAGAAGCTCTTTAGAATGAACTTTCTAAGGACTTGAATA
>JBBPUG010000177.1:0-36647 GCA_038094535.1 Tubosaeta aff. alveolata
ACTTTTGCAAATACTTAGAGTTTATATGGGGTTCAGGTTCAGAACTGGTTCTGAACCAGTTCTGAACCTACATGAACTAGTTCATGTAGGTTCAGTTCAGGTTCAGGTTCAGGTTCGGATATTATCAGTAGGTTCAGGTTCAGGTTCACCCCAAAGGGGGGGTGAACTGAACTGAACTGAACTTTGGCAGCCCTAGTACTAAGAAACCATATCTGGTTACAATGTGGCAACGAAGTACAATCAGTTTCTTGTGCAATCAAAATGTCATGACAATTACAACACCGGCGAAGAACTTCAAGATTGGGATGAAAGATCATCCACTTGGCTTCCATCAGCGATGATCCAGTAAGGGCAGCGTTGAGTTTGGTACATCCAACTTTGCTGTGCACATTCAATGACACTGCACAGATCAACAGCACAATTAGATTGTATTGTCCCTTGAGAGAGCATAGCAACATCACTATCATCAACCAACCATGACAAGCAACCAACATGATCTGGTAAGACACTCCACGCAGATGGTGGAGGAAAGGAGGACAAATGTGTTTACATATTGTGCTGTAAATCTCTCATTGTCAACGCAAAGAGATTTATCCACTTATGCCCAATTATCAAGGGACAGTCACACTCTGCCTGGTGGATCGTGACCTTGGTAGTGGAAACTTGACCCGCGTATGAAGCACTAAAGTGTGCCGCCATCGGAAACGACACAAGCCGGAGTAAGACAGCGGCATTGTGATTGTGTGTCAACAAAGCAAAACAGATGTCTACATGTACAAACCAAAACTGCAAAAAAGTGGAAAGATGTGCCAAAGATTTTAACGGGTTCCCCCCCTTAAAACCCGCTTACTAACGTAGCGGGAATAGCAGTGGCTGTGTTCGGACAGAGCCGAAAGGGGTACGTGCGGCTTGCGTGGGCTTCGATCTCGAACGAAAACATGTCAGACAACGAACGCAGAAACACGCTTGGTGGTGGACCCGCCTCAGGTCCACCGTCATCGACGTGGGGGAGACCCTCTACACCACGCATGGGTCGCATCGGAAACTGGGGCAGCAACAGCAACACGCCGAACTCTCGCCCTTCCTCCAGGTGACGCCCAATCTCACATTCATAGTAGCCGTGTTGATGGCTTGTGCAGCGCTAGTCGATTTGCGACGTTGGCCTCTCTTTCATTGGCGACTCCGTCGCGCTCGATCCGTCGCGATGACGACGACGACCCTTCACGCGAAGGCGAAAGCTGGTTCGCGGGTGGCGAGCGCAGGTACGCCTGTACGCACCTATTTCGTACTCTATCGACCGTTCTTCAGTGGTATCTCTGTGCAAAATCCGAATGCGCGCGAAAATCTGCCAGGGGGCAGGATAGTGCAAGACATCCTCCGACGTGCTGCCCAGTATGTGAGATGTGTTGGTGCACAAGTAAGGGCTGACTGTGTTACAGGGTGTCTTCACGGGCGTCTCAGCCGCCTGCTGACGACAAGTCGACACCGTTCAGGGGAGGTGGCCATACACTTGGCGGTGACGATGTCAACAGCCAGTTTGTTCCAGATCCCGAAGCACAGCAAGGTGATTTTTTTTTGTTCTCTGGTTGCAGACTTACGCCTTTGCAGAGGATGACGACGGCGACGAAGAGGTCCTGCAGCGTTTCATCACCTTTTGGCGCAACGGGTTTAGTATCGAAGGTGGCGAATTTTACAGTTATGAGAATCCGGAGAACGAGCGGTTGTTGGTAGAGATCAATACGGGGTATGCTGTTTTCTCGTCGCGCACGCATGCACTCACGTATCTGTAGGCAGGCGCCTTTATCGGTGCTGAACGTGAGAATGGGACAGCCAGTCGAAGTGATCGTGTCCCAGCGGACACAAGAAGATTATGTGCCGCAGAGACAACCCTTTGGTGGTTTTGGGAATCGACTTGGTTCACCGGTGCCGGGTGTGACACCTGCAGCGAGCATGCCAGGGTCGTTCACCACCGAACCAGTGGCAATTGAGAGTCGGGTGGACAGGCCAAGCGTGACAACGATGTTCCAGGTGGATCAATCTCAGCCGATGACGACGGTACAGATCCGGTTGGCAGACGGGACGAGGTAGGTGTCATGGCAAGATGTCGACGTTGGCTGATACCCGATGCAGTATACGGTGCCGGATGAATTTGACGCACACCGTCGGCGACATCCGCAACTTTATCAATGCGTATGTGGTTCGCTGGTGAGATGTGCAGATGCTAACGTCGAGTAGGTCTGGCCCAGAGAACCACGCCAGTCCGTACACGATTGGGACGGCGTTCCCCAATCGAATTTTGGAGAACGACGGAGAGACGATCAGCGAGGCTGGTCTGGCGCGAAGTGTGGTGTTGCAGCGCTGGGCTTAGAAAGGGAATCAATTCTCACGGGTGTACATGGTCGAATACCAATGAAAAATTAAATTTTGACGAAATTGTTTCGCTGCGATGGCGCCGTTCACAAAGCCGGAGGCGATTTTGAAGCAGGCAGAAGGTCTCGTTTCGGTCGGGCAGACTCATGCAGCGCTGCAGTCGCTCTCGGAGATGTTCACCTCGAAGCGATTCAGGTCGACGCCCCTCACAGCGCTCGAGCCCATCCTCGTCCGCTTCGTCGAGCTCTGCGTTAATATGCGCAAGGGAAGAACAGCCAAGGAGGGCCTTATGCAGTACAAGAACATCGCTCAAAATACAAACGTCGCCTCCATTGAGGTCGTCATACAAAAGTTTCTCGCCCTTGCAGACGCCAAGGTCCAGGAAGCACAGGAAAAGGCCGACAAGGCCGTTGCAGTCGATGTCGATGATCTCGAGGCAAGCGAGACGCCAGAAAGCATTCTACTCGGTGCGGTCAGCGGTGATCAGAGCAAGGATCGCACCGATAGAGCTCTCGTCACCCCCTGGCTCAAGTTTCTCTGGGAGAGTTACCGCACGTCCCTCGAGACGCTCAAAAACAATGCCCGATTAGAGGCAATATACCAGGTGAGCTAACCAGTCATCTCCGATGTCTTTTTGTTCACATGCCGTTCTTCAGCAAGTCGCCCAGCAGGCATTCCGCTTTTGCCTCAAGTACCAGCGCAAGGTCGAGTTCCGTCGCCTATGCGAGACCCTCCGTCTTCATCTGTCCAACGTCGCAAAATACGCACATCAAGCCCACTCGATCAATTTATCTGATCCAGAGATCCTCCAACACCATCTTGACACACGTTTTGCACAGCTCAATACCTCTGTCGAGCTCGAGCTCTGGCAAGAGGCATTTCGTTCCGTGGAAGATGTCCACAACCTTCTCACTATGGCAAAGAAGGCTCCCCGTCCTGCCATGATGGCCAATTACTATGAAAAACTTACAAAAATATTCCTCACCAGCGGTAACTCGCTCTACCATGCCGCGGCCTGGGGTCGCTATTATGCTATCGTCACGAGCATCGGAGGTAGATCCGACGAGGAGATGAGTCGTCTCGCGGGACAGGTACTCGTCAGTGCTCTCGCCGTCCCCGTCGGCCAGCATGGCGACGAAGAAGATGGTCGGTCCAAAGGCACACGGCTTGCCGCCCTCCTCGGCCTTACCAAGGCACCTACCCGGGCTGGCCTTCTCAAAGACGCCGTGAGTCCATTCCTTTCTGGCAATTCCCCTGTATTGACCCAGCCCAGCTTTCAAGGGACGTCCTCCGCCTCTCGCCAACCCCGATCAAGATGCTGTACAACCTTCTGGAAGACTCGTTTGACCCACTCAACCTCTGCGCTTCTACTGCGCCGATTCTCTCCGCCCTCTGCGCTGATGGTACACCCTATGCGGGTTACCGCCCCCTCCTCTCGCGTGCCCTCCTTTCCCGTCTTCTATCCCAACTTTCCCAGGTCTACAGCACACTCAGTGTGAGCGCCCTGCTTGAGCTCGTTAAGCCCCTCGGCGACTTTGGCGCCGAACAAGTTGAGGCATATTGTATGGGCTGCGCCCGCCGCGGCGAACTGCGTATCCGAGTCGACCATGCCACTGACACCTTCTTCTTCATTGACGAACCCTTTGCTCACCCAGATGAAGCCGCGGGGCCGAGCACGAGCTGCCCCGCGGTGCACGACACGACCATCCAGCCCTCCTCGGCCGAGCTCATGCGCACCCGTCTAAGCGCGCTCGCGACAGTGCTCCACAACGCCGTGCGCACCATTGACCCGCAGCCAGTACTCTCCGAGGAGGAACACGTCGCGAAGCAAGCGGCGCAGTTTGGGGAACTCGTCGCGGCTGCCAACGCCGAACGCCGTGCGCTCTCTCTCCGCCGTGCACTCGTCGCCCGCCGCAGGGAGCTACTCTCTGAGTTGAGTGTACGCAAGGAAAAGGAGGAGGCGTCACGCCGTGCCGAGTTCACGCGTGCCAAGAAGCTCGTCGAGGAGCAGAAGGAAAAGGAGGATGCCAGGAAGAAGGAAATCGAGCGCGCGCGACGCGAGATCGAGACGATCCGGACCGAGGAAACCAAGAAACTCGCGCAGGAGCTCATCAAGCGAGGCGGCCTGCAGCTCTCGATGGCGGTGCGTGGTATGCTCGGCTGTCGTCGGGTGCTGAATACGTTTTCAGGACATGGAGGACTTGAGCAAGGATCGACTGATGCGCCTCCAAGTTGAGCAATTGGAAAAGGAGAAAAAAGACCTTAACGAACGGTTGCGCATCGCGGCGAAGCGAATCGATCACATCGAGCGTGCTTTCCGCAAAGAAGAGCGGCCGCTCGTCGCCCAAGACTATGCCGAGCAACAGGCTGCCGATCGCGCCACCTTCGAAGCGCTCCAGAAAGCGCGGATAGAAAACAGTCTATCGGCACACAATCGGGCAGTAACGGCCAAGAAGCGGCTGAACCGGATGCGGGACGAATTTGCGTTACACAAGGAGAGGCTACTGGCCGTGCGCACAGAAGAGTACCAACGACGGAAAGTGGTCGCGCAAGCAAAGATAGAGGAAGAAACGGAGAAGCGGCGGCAAGCACATGCGGCAAGAATGGAGGAAGAGAGGAGGAAACATGAGGAAGCCGAAGCAGCTGCGCGCAAGGTGGAGGAGGAGCGGTTGAGGGTCGAAGCCGGTATGTCGTCCCTCTCGCATCTTCCTGATCATGCGTGGCTGACACCCGTTGTAGAACGGCGTGTGGCCGAGGAGGCCGAGGTCGAGCGAAAACGACAGGAAGAAGAACGGGCCGCAGAGCAACGTCGACAACGCGATGCCGAACGCGCCGCTGCCCTCGAGGACGCGCGCAAAAAGGCGCAGCGGGAGGCAGAAGCCGAGGAGCGGGCACGCATGCGCAAAGCGGCGCCGGTCGTGGCACCGCGCAATACCGCCGAGGCAACGTGGCGGCCGCGTGTGCCGCAGGCGGGTACCGCACCGGCGCGCGCAGAGAGTCCAGCGCCGTCGCCTGTCACGCACGGCCCACCCAAGATTGGCGGCGGTGGCGGGTGGCGCCAGCGCGAAAAGGACAAGATCGAACGCGAGAAGCAGGGATTACCCCCTCCTCCACCTGCGGCGACCCACGCCCCGCTGCCCGAGAGCAAAAAGGACGCGGACGGGTTCGAGACGGTGCCCGAAAAGAAAGTGTGGCGACCCAGACATCTTCAAAAGTAAGACTTGGACACGGACGCGTTTGTTTCATGGGTTCCTTCCTCCCTTTCCTCTTTGCTTTTTCTATCTGCAATGTTTTCAGTTGCATTCGCTCGACGTTGTTTTAATGCTTCTTCTGGTAATGCAATACCATCGCAAAAAGTGGTCTGTTAGCGTCATCTGTATCGAGTACAAGGGATCGACTATCTGTAGTACCCCTACGCATGTGTGTCTGTAGTCTAAGTCCGTGTGCTAGTAGATACGATATAGCAACGTAGAGTTTCTCTTGTTTCATGTTGCATTTTTTTCAATCTTTTGTGGGTATCTGTCACGTAGAAATTCCATGGTAGTAAGGCCTTGGGGAGAGTTCAATTGGGTGTGATCGGCCCTCATCCGCGTTCGTCGTAATGGTGAGGATGGGGGGTGCACCGTCGCGCTTCCCTCACTGGGCCCATCCCCGGTCAAGAAGTGACTGAAACCACAGCAATCATTTACTCACATTGTGGTTGCATCAACCCTATGAACGGACACCAGTAGTTCGGCACAACTCCGATGCACGATCGACCAGATGTGCGAGAGGTGTGCAGGTTTTTCTTTGAAAGCTCGTCCCAACTGTGAATCGCTGTTAACAATCTTGTATCTATGGGGCGCGTAGTCGAACAGTCCGAAGTTGGCTGCATGCTCCTCACTGCTTCGGCCTCGAGCTCAGCAGCCCTGACCCATGCGGCCGAGCTCGGCTGACAAAAATATTGTGCGGAGCTGCGAGTCCTATGGCAGGCTGCTGGAGGGAAGATCATTCAATTAGTAATATTCGGAGCGGGTGCCATTTGAAAGTGGCTGACCAGCGGGCCGCCCTTTGCCGCAGCCATAAAAGTTGTCGATTCGAGCCAGAAGTTCTGCACGGTACCAACGAATTGATTAAATCATGCAAGACCGCGACGATGACGCTTTGTACCTCGGCGCCATGTTTACTGTGAGCAACCGATTCCAACCTGTGTCATAGACCATGCAAGATCGTCAGGTTTTGGTCTAGGAACCGCCTCGTCCTCCAACTCCAGACCCTACTTTGTCCGTCTACTCACGCGGCTCCGGTTGTTCTGATGTCACCATCAGACTCGTCGGATCTCACCCTCTCTGGGGGCACCATCTGTGAGTCTGTCTATGTAGACTTTCATCGAATCGTCTGACACAAGCTTTGTCGAATCCATTGTTCAGGTGGAACGCTGCGGTTGCCTTTGCTTCCTATCTAGATTCTCACAACGAGTTAATTCGGAACAGGTTCGTCTTGGAACTTGGGGCAGGCGGTGGCCTGCCTGGCATCGTAGCCGCGCAGAGCGGCGCGATGAAAGTACGTGGATGGAAACTTGCGCTTGATCTGAGCGTGACACATTGTGCAGGTTGTCCTGACGGATTATCCCGATACAGCCTTGATCGAAAACCTCGATCACAACGTGAAGCAGAACATAATCGAGGGGCAGAGGGACATGGTGTCCACACAGGCGAATCGTTTCTTTAGTCGACTCTGACCAGTGTTCTAAACCCATCAACACTTAGGGCTACATTTGGGGCAAGCCTGTTAACGACCTCATCGCTGCCCTACCTCCAGACCGGGACGGGTTTGATTTGATTGTCCTTTCCGACCTCATATTTAACCACTCTCAGGTGAATGTCGGTCTAGCTTCGGCTCATGTTTTTACTTTTTGTGCTCATTCGATCCTAGCATGAGGCATTGCTTCGCTCCTGCAAACTCTGCCTCGCGCCTAGACCCGATCATTGTAACGATATCTTTAGTCCACCACCATGCGTCCTTGTATTCTACACACACCACCGCCCACATCTAGCCCAGCGTGACCTCGAGTTTTTCGCCATGGCTCGTAACAGGGGTTGGACCTGCGAAGAAATCCATACTCAAAAGTTTCCGGTAGGCAAAACGCTTGATAACAGTTTTGCCCAGACCGATAATTCCTAGCCCATGTTTCCCGGAGATCCCGGAGATGTGGATGTGCGCTCCACGGTACATGGCTGGAGAATGACGCGAACATGACCGGAATCTCAAGCAATTCACTCTTGGGCTCCACAAGTGACATTATCGAACCAATAGGATAGAATAAACAAAAGAGACTGCATGTTTGCTGCATAAGCCTGTTCTCGAGTTATGACACGCACTACGCGTGCAAACGACAAAACCTGTGTCCGTTTGGGATCTCTTCTTTGTCGAACCCCTTAATTTCCGCCAGGGGGAGCAGCCGACTCCCCTTGCTTCTGATCAGCGGATGCAGGGGGCGCCACGTATCCGCCCTGTCCACTAGCAGGTGGCTGTGGGGGCGGACCTGGATACCCAGTAGATTTCTCCTCTGCCGGCACAGACCCGCTCTGAACAGGGGCTTGACTTGGTGGGGGCTGCTTTTCAGCGGGATATTGCGTAGCTGGGGTTGGAGCTGGAGGTGGTTGCGGTTGCGGTTGCGGTTGCGGTGGTTGCTGTCCTGGAACGGGGACGGCCCGCACACCAGGCGGGACTTGACCGCGAGCGTAGTATTCTCCCATCCCAGTATCTGCGCGGTTGAACGGCCGTTGATGGGAACGCAGGGAAGCAAAGGTAGGAACTTACAGGTCCAGTTACCAGGGCCAAACCGCTCGTTCGCTTCGGCGCGCTTTAGGATGAGCCAAAAGGCATGCTACATGAATCAGCGTCATGCAATCGTCGTTGTGATAAAACATACAATGCATCCGGGCAGGTATGCTAAGCTATCAGGAACAGATCATCAGGCCAGGGAGTTAAATAATGAAGCAACATACCACGTTAGCAAGATGTTGAGACAGAGGTCGGCGCCGCACCCTGCGACGAATGCAACGGCTGCAGGAGGAAAGAGGAAAGCGAGCTAGGACGCAATAAGAATATCAATCGGGACTTAATCTATAAAAGACGCTCACAATAAAAAGGAGGAAAGCATCAGCTTCGCCTGCCATGGTGTCAATGTGGATGGATCGAGTAAGGGGGGATTTTTGTTTGAGGAGCTACAAAGGAGAATGACGTCACTCTGGGACTATCCATACTTGGAAGGTAGATCAAATGTTTTACAAATAAGCATGAAGCAAACGACAACAGAAAGAATCGTAAGCTAAATGCAAGTCACGATGCCTCCTCCATCACATATCCAACCTAAATAGAGAAGAAGGGTTGCTCCTGGTTGTGCGACTGTTGCCCCCCCTGCTGGAAGGCAAACGGGTTGTTCGCACTGACCCCCGTCTTTTGTGCAGCGATCCGCCCTGCCTGCGTTTGCCCGTACCGCAGGGCACCAACATTTCCAAAGGTATCCTGGCCATCGTCGCGATTTGCGAACAAGTTTGCGAGATGGGAGTGTTCTTGGTCAGCACGCGTCGGTACTTTGGCCGCGGCATTCGAGTATGAGGCACTGTCTGGTCTTGAGGAAGGACTCGGCGACGATTTTGGTACAGGTGAGGGCGTGGAACCATACGAAGGCGCCGCCGAATTTGCATATGTTCCTTGGAGGTTAAATGACGGGCCACTAAGACCCGTGCCATTGACCGAAGGAGGGGAAGTAGGAGGAACAGGTGACGGTGGGAAGCTAGGTGCAAATGGATTGTTAGAGCTGGGATAACGCTGTCAGTCGAATACAGTAAGTATGAGAGGATTTGACGTACCCAAAGCCGGTAGGCTGAGCAAATAACTGTGCCTGTTGCTGGGCCTGCTGCTGTGCATGTAGTGCCTGTTGTTGACGGAGCCATTCTTCCTGTTGCTGGGCCTGCTGTAACGCTTGCTGCTGAGCTTGGAGTTCCTGTTGTTGGCGCAGCCACTCTTGCTGCTGTCTCAAATACTCTGCCTAATGCCGGATAAGGACAATCATACAAATGTCAACCGTTGACATGACGTACCTGCATCGCCTCTTGTTGGGCCTGTTGCTGATAAGGATTGAAAGACGTAAATTGTGGTTGAATCGTGTACTGAGGTTGAACAGTAAACTGGGGTTGGAGACCAGTTGCATACGGCGTAGGATCGAGAAACGGGAAGGGATTATTCGAGCCATTCACAGGGGGCGGTCTACGGAGCGAGCTCAAGAAAAGAGAACCAATCCCAAGAAAGGAACACATACAGCTGTGCCTGATCATCGAACAACGCGGAAGCATTCGAATCCTCGACCGCCTTGTTCCGTCTGGCTTCTTCTTCTTCACTGAGTCGGATAGCACGCTGGATGTCATTCTCCTCTGCCTGTCGAGCCTGCTCCTCAGCGTGGCTCTGCTTCGACGCTTCGATAGCCCGCTTGAGCTCATCATCGTCCCGGTCTGCGGTTCGATTTTGCCGTGGAGGCGGTGGAGGATTTCTCCCTCCGAACTCATCCTCCTCATCTTCCATACCTGGCTGCCCCCTGATCATCCGATCACGCATGGAAGCCCTGTTCCGCCGCTCTTCTCGTAGACGAGTAGCATCACTCAACAAGTTGGAGATATCCTTTGCCTTTTGCCGCACGTTGGCACCGCAATCCTTGCCGTCCTCGTCCACGTATTGGAATTCCTTGAGCGTCTTGATGATGTATAGGTTATCTCGGAAGTAGAGTACCACGTTCTCCGAACCGGCGTGCAAGAGATAATCGAGTACAGTGAGAGACTGCAATATTTCAGCCCATATCGAATACGAGATCGGAAGAGGGGGTGAAAAAAGACGAGGATGAAAACCAGCGCTGACCTTGAACACATGCCGCCAATTCTTGCCCTTGTCGTTCAGCCTCTTATCGAGCATCTCCATGATTTCCACAAAATCGTTCCTGTGCGAAAGAGACGAGAAGGAGTGATTCAACAAACGAACCGAGCGCCAGAAAATACAGCGGCACGCACTGGTTATAGCTCAACTGTGCAATCTCGTTCATTTGTGTGCCCGAGGGGCCCCATGGATCGTTGGACGTCGCATCCCGAACTTTGGCCTGTGTGTCCGAATAACCCTTGGTGTAGTTCTTGGCCACGCGCAAAGCGCCCTTTCCAAAATGCTGCAGCGACATCGGAATCAGAGATGAGATGCGAAGCGCTGCTGGTATTACTTGAAGAGATTGGACGGTGCTGAATTGAGAAAGGAAGGCGAGAATGACATGCAGAAGGGCTGCGGCAAGGCACGTGAAAATACGTTATGATTCAGCACTGATAAGGAAGGTCACTCACGCCGATGGTGAAGCGGTTATCATGCTTGCCTTCCAAGCAAGCGGCAGGGGTTCGACTCCCCTTCGGCGTAAACTTTTTCTTTCTCGGGTTATTGGGGTCATTCGCTCCATCCTCGGCTCAGCCAGGCAGAATCAATGGCACTCGGTTTCAATTCAAGCACTTGCGTAATTTAATCCCCGTCGTCAGTCTCAGACGCATCTTCGCCGCACAATTCGGATCCGCCGCACTAATTCAACCAACTAACTTTCGATTCATTGGGAACAAAACCAATGTCGTACATGAATCGGTAACATCCCGATGTCAGATGGAGTGGATTTGTATTATACCACACCAAAGAGACTGCTTCGAGCAGCGGTGTAAATATCAGCCTATTAATTACGTAGAATGAGTCGGAAGTTGGATCAGGAAGTGGTCACCAAATGATGGCTGGTAGGGCTATACGCAATCTATCGTCATATGTCGTGCAAACAGGGATGTTTAGTACATAGAAGGGCAAGAAGCATTAGGGAGTGGATGGGAAAGACCCCATGCACGGACCAATGCCGTGACAAGGACATAGAACGGAGGGGCAAGAACAGTAGAGGGTAAAAGCAAGAGGCTAATCCTCGGGTCAAAGCAAGAGATAGATGACGTGATATGAACAGATAAATTATTGCCTGGGGAGACGTTCTTGATATCACATCGCTGCAAATAAAGAAAAAGAATTCCAAGAGGATGAATCAAGCATGCAATAGTCCCAAAATTTGTCAGAAGTATCCTGGACCAGGCCGAACTGGCAGGGGTGGTAAGGGCGGAACGGGGGGAGGCACTTCGTGACTACCCCAAACACGGCTCCCAGCAATAATAATTTCGTCCCCATTCTCATCCACCCCCCCGTGTTCCAAAAGGTACATCGTTCGCCTACCAGCCGTCTTATCATCGGAGGGGTACACGGATGCATCATCGTCTTCCTCATCAACGGCACCTTTAGGAGCAGCGTCCTCAACGTCAGCGTCAGCGTCATCGGCATCATAAGTAGTGACACTGCTACTCTCCCGATGCATCGTGGAAGAATAAATGCTTGAACTGACATCACTTCTACCCGAAAAATGCGAACGGAGGTCCACCAACGCGGGCCGACTGAACGTAGATGCGATAGGTTGGCCATAGCTGCTCTCCGAGATAGTGGATATGCTCGTTTGCGGGCGAGAGTGTTCCCTCGCATTCAGCTCACGAGAAGGTTCCTCACTGCGTCCTGAGACAGACGATACAAACGAAGATCGCATGGATGGACCAGAAGATGATTCAGAGAGTGTCGACGTGCTCAGCGATGGACTCATGGATGCAGGTGTCGACAGAATTTGTGACAGTGGGACGGAAGACACAGATGATAAGTGTTCGTGGAACTTTGAGGGGCCGACCGGGGTACGCGGGCGTGTGTTCGGGACTGGAGATGGTGAGGGAGGTAGAGGTGTATCGGGGGGAGGGCGTCGCGGGGACGGTGGTGGGCCATGCTGAATCTTCCGTTGCAAGAATGCGGGCGTACTTCCAAATCCTGGCGACAAACCCGTCGCGGATCGTTGTCTCCCAATGAATTCCTTCTTATCAAGTTGGTCATATGATGTCGCAGAAATGGTCCTAGGAGAGAGAAGAGGTCTTAAAGGAGATGCGATCCTGTGCGGACTCAGTGGTTGCGCCGATCCTGGAGAAGTTGGTACAGCGGGAACCGGGCGAATAGAAGCACGTCTTCTGGATGGTATGGTCGGCATTTCCTGAGCAGGTAACGCCGCATTTGGCGCGATTAACAGTGATGGTGGTGGTTGAGGAAGAGGAAGAGTAGGTGGAGGAGCTGGTGGAGGGATACTAAGGTGCTGCCTTGAAGATGAAGCCGACAATGACTTGGGAGTCGACCCCGTGCCTCCCCCGGGCGTTGACGGGGTTGATGAAGCAGGAAAGGAAGCAGTTGAGAGGGGAGTGCCCGGCATAGGAGACGGAAGGGGAACATTACCAGCGAGGGTTGAACTGACTAGTGGTGAAGGAGGCCGCTGGGAAGCAGTAATGCGGTCCAATCTTTTGGGGGATGCAGCTCTTGCATGAAGCGGTGGTGGACTCTTGCTCACTCGTCGCCGCGGAGATGGAGGCGGACTGGTCAAATTTAACGTCAGGGGAGAAAAACTAGGCCGCGTCGGTGACGATGGAGTAGGACGACGTTCAAGTATCTTTGGGCTCGAGGGCCGTGGAATTATGGGGAGGGCAGGAACGGGAGGTATGCTACTCTCATCTTCATCGTCGCTCGCAGACTTTTTCGCCCGCCTTCTGAAGAAAGCCACTGCACGAGATCTGACTCTCCCAGGTGACTTTGATTGGGATTTATTGGAAGAAGCAGAAAGGTAGCCGCCGTCAGATGCATAGTCCCCATCTTTCTCACTAGTTTTGCCGTCATCGGAAACTTTGGATTTTGACCCCTTGGTACGCTTTGATTTGCTGGGTTTGTCCCTCCCCTTGCCCACCTTCCCTTTCGAAAGATATTGACCTTCACTGGCGTAGCCGACATCAGCAGACCCTGGGCTAGGGTTCTCATGGATATGGTGATGAGGCAAGCCATCGTCCTGGCTACGCGAACGCTCGTTCTCCCTGGGGAGCTTTGTCCACGAGTCATTGCTGGTCTCTCCACGAGGCACATCGTGAGGAGACAGAGAAAAGGGGGAGAATAACTGCAACTGATCTGTTGAAAATTCACCAAAGTGCACCTGTGGGGGCTCCGTTACACTAGGCTTGTGTGTATGTACCTGGATGACTGTTACGGCCGCACTAGGAGCGATATTCCCGGGAGAATTAAGGGAAGAAGATTCATCTGAGATGGAATTGGAACCCGAAGTGAAAGTGGGCGTTGTTGCCTGGAAAAAATGAATTTCAGTTGTGCGGAACCGCAGTTGGCAGACAAGGGGGAAAGGACGGACCTCAGGGACCTCAGGGACTTGTTCTACTTTGAAGCTGAGCTCATCGTGATCATCTCGCTCGGCAGGGGGTTCCTCTACTTCCTCTGAGAGGGGGTTATTGAAAATCCAATTGGCGACGGTCGAGTTCTGTCCGAAGCCAAGTTCGAGAGCGGTCTCGAGGACAGATGCACGAATGAGGTTAGAGTCGCGGTGTGGATCTGCTAATTTGACTCTGGTTGGACGACGACGAACTTTGCTTGGGAATTCGGGAGTCATCGAAGCGGAAAAGAATGGACCAGGCGTGCGATGCTCGGAGTAGGGGATAAAGAAATGACTGAGTTGCCTAGGAAGGAAACGCGCTTGTGAATGATCGAAATATTGGGATTGGTCAATGATAGACAGAGGAAAAAGCCATTCGCCGTTCGACGGTGTGTGGATGAGTAAAGGAAAAAGAGAGAAAGCGGCGGTCCCACTAAATGCGCGGAGTGAGAAAGCGAGGATCAGATCAGACACGAATGAAAGAAGACGCGAATCAGACACTGACGAGAAGAAACGCGCTGGAACGGCGAGGATTTCAATGGAGCAGCGCAAAGACAAGCTTAAGCGAGCGCATTCAAAAAAATCCCAATTGGGTCTAGCTAAGTAAATAATGAATTTTAGAGATCAAAATAATACAAAGCTGTCCCGAACAACACTGCAACTTCTTTGTTCAGTGAAAGTATTACAGACTACAATGTAAGCAGTGTTTTCATGGTGACGTCGCTGAAACGCTGACCTGTCGACACTTTCTGCCAAAACGTGTGAAATCACCAAGTTGTCTGACAGAACGAGTGTACTTGCTCGACTTGGAACTGGAACTTGACCTAGTTGCAAACCTCAGCATATGGTACGTTTGGGCTTGCAATCAGAGCAAAAGTTCGTGCGCAGTTTACTGAGCGTAGTCGTGATAGGCTTAGCAAAACCTTGGCTTTCCACGATGATCGCCCACCAAGTTTACTAATACAGTTGGTTGAAACTTGAAAAAAATCCTACATAAATGAAAGGATCCTCCATACCTCTGTCATGACAGCCTCGGCTGCAGCGGAAACTGGTCCGTCGTCTTCAGCTGGGGCTCCGAGATCGTTCAGAACAGTTGTTAATCACTGCCTTCTTCTCATTCGCAAGTTTGGGACTGGAATTAACCAGGACATACGCGCACGATTGCCATGGTACCTAAGCGACTGGTCCGATGCCTGGAACTATAGAGTCATTCCAGCTACCATTCTGATATTCTTTGCAAAGTACAACTTTTGTTTTTGTTGTACCTCTGTGTTGATGCTCCATCTAGCGTTTTGCCTGGGATTGCCTTTTCGCTCGATTTAATTGAGACTACCCAACAATATGGCGTTGCAGAGGTCTTGGTGTCCTCGTTTATGGCTGCGTTTGTGTTCTCCGTTTTTGGAGCACAGCCGCTGACTATTGCCGGCGTAACTGGTATGCATCTTTACTTTTGTAAATCCATTTCCATCATACTATATCTAAGTCCTATCACTGTTTTTAACAAGACAGTCTTCGACATCTTGCAAAAACAACCCAACCCACCGAATTACCTTTGGTTTGTTGGCTGGATATACCTCTGGGCTGCTGTCATTCATTGGGTCACTGCTGCGCTCAACTGTGAGTGTGATAACCCGATCGGCTCGGCCCCTCATACAAAATTATAGGGTGTAATTTTTTGAAATACGCCACCCTTTTCTCTTGCAACACATTTGGATTCTACGTTTCGTGGGTATACCTGCAGTACGGTGTACAAGTCACCACCCGCCAGTTCAGCGATGGGATCAATGGCGCTTTTGTCTCCATTACACTGGCACTTGTTATGCTTGCTACTTCCTTCCTCTTTCAAGCACTCTCAAAGACGGCCTACTTCCATCGGATCGTCCGTTCCTTTTTTGTCGATTACGGCATGCCGATATCTGTTATAGCCGCTTCGGCCATGGCGTATTGGGGACGTTTTGGTGCTGCAAACCCATCCACTCTCCCTGTCGGTGCCGCTTTTGAGGCTGCGAACGGAAGATCGTGGCTCGTCAGATTCTGGGAACTGGATAGCAAATGGGTTGGCACTGCCCTCCCATTTGGCGTTGTATTATGGGCTCTGTTCTTTTTTGACCACAATGTCTCCGTAAGCTGTCTACCTGGTTTTCTCGCTGTAGGATGTCTCACGCCCATCACAGTCGCTGATAGCGCAGGGCTCTCAGTTTCCTTTGCGCAAGCCTCCGGGATTCCACTACGACTTTTTCCTCCTCGGAATCACTACTTTCATTGCTGCCCTTCTCGGTGTCCCCCAAATGGGTTGATTCCACAAGCACCCATCCACACCAATTCTCTCGTTGTCATGGGTCACCCGTCAAAAAAGTCCGATGAAGAGAACTCGCCTCGAGCGCCCATTCCCACCACCTCTAGTCACTCGGAAGAAAAGAAATGCGACGGGAATTCAACTTTTTCACAAGAGGTGCCCGTCGCGGTGGTCGAGCAACGAGTCTCGAATCTCGCACAGGGTGCACTCTGTCTCGTCCTCCTCAGCGGGCCATTCTTGCACGTCCTCCATCTTATCCCAAGAGGCGTCCTCGCGGGGCTCTTGTAAGCATGCCGTCGTTTCCCCCTGCCCACGCTGCGGTTTAAGCATGTTGCTTCACAGCTGGTATCTGGGGGCAGACGCACTCCAAGGAAATGGCATCACGCTTAAGCTACTCTACCTCGTTCGAGATAAGTCGCTCACCCCTCCCGACGAGCCTCTCCGTAACGTCCGCAAATCTCGCCTGATCCTGTTTGTTTCCATTCAACTCGTCACATTTGCTACAACCTTTGCAATTACACAGACGATAGGTAAGTTGGAGAAATGGATGCATACCTCGCTTTGCTCATGCGCTGACGTGACAGCTGCGATCGGGTTTCCTGTCGTCATCCTTTTGTTCATACCACTTCGGACGTCGGTCATTCCAAGACTGCCGTTCACGCCCGACGAGCTTGCCATCCTCGATGGCCTGACTGCGTCTCCCTTTGTACGTTTCCCTCGGTGTTTTCACGTCTTTCCACTTTGTCTTACGAAGCTACCTTATAGACGATGGCATCCGTCGGTGGTTCATTGTAACATACTATGCAGTGATGTGGAAATCTGAGCCTGAGGAATTATTTGATGCAAGTGTTGGAAACCAACCAGGTTGACTCCAGGCAAGGGTCCGCAGGTGCCCTGACGATTGCATCTCGCTCGTCTAGCCTTTCAATTGCGATGGACAACCCATGTAGGAACTTGCCAGTCGGTCCCAATACACGCATGTCTTGCACGTGTCTCCCAACACAATAAAGTTACCAGATGAGGGCTTCTATTAATTTTCAAGTCTCGTCCAACGAGTTACATGAAAGCGCAGCGACTACCAAACAAATGGGAAGCCAGACATGTCTGGGCCATTTTCAAAAACGGACAAAAAAGTAAACACAACGGTACAGTGCGCGGAATACATGCAAGGCGACGGCTAGTTGACATCGAGCGGAGAGCATCCGATATTGAAAAGACCATACTGAGCGGAACAAGATTAAGAAAGCAAGCCATTTGAACTCGGTTCCAGACTTACATAGGTATTGTTTGAGCAGCATACAGGCTGTTGCTGGCAACCAGCCGACTCGCCCGCGCCACCAACGTTGAGGGGAGTGCAATTGATACCGACATTCTCCGTTTCTTCATACTGCATTGAGAGCGCATCCAGCAATGGCTTCATGCTAGATGCCTGAGGACCGAGTGAGGGACACGCGTCGCGAGCAAACGGGGGTGAAAACGTACGTTCGAAAGGGTGTCGCAGCACGAGAGCGTGCCCACGTTGCATTGGTTCATGGTGCTGTCGCGGACAAGAATATGGCGTTCCATGCGCGCGCTGGCAACGATGGCGACGGCGAGCAAGGCGGAGATGCGAGTGAACATGGCTCGAGGGAAGAAAGGGATGACGATGGAGTGGGGGATCGGAGTGGGGGTATTTATGTGGTCGGTGGTCGGCTCGGAATGGGGAGCGGAGGTGACGTCGTTGTGCGCTCCAATTGAGTAGTTGGCATTCCTTATACGTGTCTGCTCTGATCCGCCGATTGGTGCTCGATCACCCGAAAGGCATTAATGAGTCACTGTCGCACTGAAAAGCGCAGGGCGCGCATATTCACAGAAAGGGGGCGCATATATGCTGCCTAAACTTGTGAATTTGATCAGCTTAGATACATAAGTGACTATCTGGCGTGACGAGATCCGTGCAAGTTCAAGAAACATCCTGTAGCATGTGTCAACAAGATCCCGATTAATCTCGACGTAGGCAACACTCACATGACCGTCGTGGACTTCCAACCAAGCACCGTCGACTCCATGTCGCGTCAACTCTCACTTTGTCACCAACGTTTACGACTCGCTCTTTGATGAGCCCTGCGTTTGCGCTTGGAGCTTTGCCTGTATCACGTTCATTAAATAGTTCATATTGTCCTGCTTCTTTTGTATCGTATCCGATAGCGTCTCGAGGTTTGTGTGGATGAAGTCTATTTTTGCCCTGTAGTATTTTGTAGCTTCCTCGCGCGTCTGAAAACCGATGAGCGCGAACAACGGAGCGCTAAATTGCATAAACCCACCTTTTTTACAAAGTAGCCAGTGCCGATATCGACAATGACATGTTCCGTGTCACTCAGCTTTCCCGGAACGTAGAGGGAGTTTGTCAAGGGGACCAAGATCGTCGTGTCTAATCAGCAGTCCTCAAGCAACCACCACCAAATGCGCGAACTCGGCTTACTTGCATTCCTTGGCTTGACCTCGGCTACATTCTCAAGGCAGGACTTGAACTTTGATTGCGCCTGCTTGAGTTGGGCAAAGGAACTGGTAAGGTGGTTCAATTCCTAAGTACGATTAGCCGAGCAAGAAAGAGGGAGAAAGCGACAGGATACCTCTTCTAGCTGTTTCCGCACGTCAGCAAGCTGCTGAATGTCCAAGTCAGCGACGTTGATTTGCTGGGGTTGGGCGGATGCCATTGACAGACACGATCGAACGTGACAAATGTGATGGCTTGATGGGCGTGACAATGTGACAATTAGCCCCTATTCGGTATGTTTTTCAAGTACTCAGAGTACCCTTTTCTTTTTTGTTCCAAGTCCACTTGCCTAGGTGAATACCCTGATAACTGCGTTGTGACGATCGAGGGAGGTCATGTACCAACGCAAATGGAACCTTATGCAAACAACGTCCATCTCCGAGTCATTTGTGTTCAAAATTTGGCCATTCAGCTTATGTGAGTAGTGGGTGTGCCGAGAATCCGTCAGCAAGAAATCACCCCAGGAAGTCGGCAGGCAGAGAGTTATGGAAAGACAATAAGCTCTGTGAAAAACCAGCTTAAATAGACCGTGAGAGGTGGTGACGGACATTGCCTTCACGACGTTGATTGCAGGCTCGACCACACACCTGCGTGCTGGCAACAGCAGCCCGCAGTCATCTAAAGGATCATGGAGAACCTCAACCAGAAAGTGCGCGTACCCCAGGACATTCGTACGTTTCAACCCATTTGACAGCCGTTTCAGCCTTCACCTGACAGTGCTTTCGTCGTGCTGTGCAGTTGCGATATTCCATGCTTCTTTCCACCCCACCAAGGGCAATGTGGTCGATTGGTGCTTGAAGGCCAGCGATGGTAAGCGGTGCCGTTTCTGGTCCCAACCTTGCTCCTCAACCTTCTCAGATCTTCAACTCGATGGCGTCGAGTTCAGTACTCTGCCTAGCGGTCTGCACCTGGTCGACCGAGACGTTGTGTGCGCCCACTCTTTCATGGCTTGTTTCTCGCTATATTCACGATTACCCTATTCAGTTACTTCACAAAAGACAATTACCCAGGTGTCTGTGTCTTTCGCCGCCGCCGTACGACGGAACACGGACAGCGGGGATTCAGACTTTCCTCTCTTGGTATTCTCCTCGTTAACTCAGCTAGGCCACGTCCCTGGAGACATGTAGACGCCCTCAAGACGCTCGTCGATACTATCTATTCCTCACTGGAAAGCAGAGGCGTCCTCGAGCCTGTTGAGTCTGACTGGGAGCCTGCCCAGGCGTTCTTTGAGGAACGCAGGCTTCGCAGGGCGGATCTCGGCGGAGCGCGGGGGTGGCAAGGTTGGAGTCACGAGCTAGATAACGTGAGTGACGACCCTCTCCCGATCCGCTCCACATATCAACGCCGTTCTCCCACTAGCCCGACGCCAACTATTCCCCTTCCAATCCGACTCTCCACCTCCCGCACTTACTACGAATACTCGGTCCATCCGCGCTGACGATGTACAAACACGTGCTTGGACGCCGGCGAATCTTAATTTATACCTTGCCTCCAGTCGAGGCCGCTTGTGTCCTCTGTCAGGTAGCTGCAGACATATGCTTCGAAGCCCAGGTAGACCTGTCGTTACTCACCTGCGAAGGGATGGAGGATCCTTCGTCATGGACCCGCACACGACTCAGGGGTAAATCAAAAGAGGGCATCAAGATTCTCGGCATGGTCACTCTTAGCGACCTGGACAAGATGCACCACGAAGGAAAGACGGGTCGTGGATGGATCGCATGCACGACAGACGCCATCTTCCTTGAAAAACCATCCTATTATGACCTCGTGATCGACTTGACGACTTCAACTCCCTCAAGAACGTCGAGACCGACATTGTATTTGTCTAAACCGATTCAACAGCCGACCGCCAAAGGGCCCACCCATCGGCTTTCACTTGTACGATTCACCTGGAGCGATGTAAAATTAGTGCGTCGACCTCTCAGTTCAGCCCGTCACCTTGTTGATTGTCATTAGTGGAACGAATTGGACCGTATCCTACACCTGGAAGGAAACGACTCTCTTTATGATTGCTGCCAACTGTCGTCCGAAGTCAGCCCTAAATCAAAATTGCTGTCTCCTTGGACAGACGCATGGCAACTGTACGAAGACGTTTGCCTGGTTTGTGCCGGCCTTTGGATCGGATCCTGGCGCAGCAATTCGCCTGCGTCGTACTCGACCGGGAACGGCTCAATTACTGACTGGGGCAAGGTTCGGCTGGATGGCGACGACGATCTCAGTCTCGGCGGTGCCTATATGCGCAATGTAGGGATGGGCATCGAAGGCCGGCCAATGAACGCCACGAGCCTCAACACCAAGGGCATGCACAGATCCGGCGGCATGTCCATCGCCAGACCCTCTTCCTCCTCTACCCGTCAACAGCCCTCATCCAGCTCCGCGCTCACGTCCATGTCGACGCCACCACTGAGCGCTCCCGATGCGAGCGACGCCGACCAGGCGCGGGAGCAGCGCGAACGACAGCTGTTCACGACGCTCGCCCTATTGCAGACCTTCCACGCCAACACATGCTTCCAGCTCTCGCGCCTCGCGAGCCTAGTTGCGGATATGCCTCCGCCCGCATCTGGTTCTGCGCCAGAGGCGGATGTCGTTTACGTGACGCCAAAAGATATTCTATTGTTCGAACTTGGCCCGCTCAGTGCGCTGGACAGTCGCTACCTTGAGTGGCTCGCGGACGAGTATGGCGGGGGGACGCGAATCGTCGTCAAGCGCGGGTGGAAAGACTTCTTTGGTGTCCTGTTCGGCTTCAGCTGAACGTATTATGTGTTCCTGTGTGCTATGGACAGTATATATATTTCGTTTCGATTGTCAATAATTCTACTTGCAATTCTCTTTTGATCTGGTCTCAATTGATTGAATAACATTATAATTTATGGCCATTGATTTCCGCGCAAAGTTGCTGAATGACAATATCGTAGCCGAGGAAAGCATGCAGGCTGTCTGGCCATCCGGTGTGGACAGGGCCTTTGGCAAAAGATTGCTCCATTTAATCAGTACTTCGTTCGGGCGCATTGTGACGTCGTTCACCACGCGCATGGCAGTTGCCTATGGATCAAATCAATTAGTGACGGAGTGGCCGACGCGCTCGGAACTCTGGCTGCGATTCCGCTGGGCACGGGTCACTACAAACTCAAACGATTGATATTCCCCGGATCGTTCTGCCTGAGGGATGGTTCCATACAGAAGAAATCCATTGTCTGATACCATATTTACAGCCTCTGAAATTTCGTGGTGAATAAAGTGGGTAGGGGCGACCTTTGGCACCGATCCGTGCATAAGCTACCGAAACGTGGATACAAGTCAGTACGTGTTTGGGCCTGATGATTGCGTTCATGCACGCGGGGATAATCAGTTTAAGGAGTTTCAGGTATGCCAGCCCATTCTATTGTTGTATACTATACAAATGGCATCCCAGGCATGCACAGAATGGAATTTCACCGCTCTCCTGCAGTACAGATGTACATATATGTAGGTTGCGAACGAAATCGGATAGATCTCTGGTAGAAAATATGATGCAATCTAACGTAAAGTCGCTTTTGTGAGGATTGCCCGTGTGTTCACAGGTCATAGCTATGGCTGCTCCTCCGGCACAGCCAATTAGGTACAAAGACAGTTAAATATTCATCTGACGTTTCACTGAATACGATTGCGACGATCAACGCCTGCGTATGCGAACGACAATGTGGAAAAGACTCACATCGACAAGAGGGTTTAACATAGTCCAGGGCAGAACCAAAACTTGATTGTCGCGGCATAAGTGTCCCATTCAGAACCGAACAACTTCTGAAGCTCCTGGTCTTCAGCCACCGCACGGCTGATCCCAACCGAAAGCGTCCATGTCCACCAGGCAGCCCAGAGAAACCCGGAACCGGCAGATCCGAGCAAGCTGCAGTCCACCAACACACTCCCCGCGGTCATGTGCGAAAGCGCGAGACCGATGACGATAAGCATGGAGCCGGTGTAAGACGGGTGACGAACATAGCCATAAGATCCGGACGTCACGAGCCTGTGATCTGGGAGAATGCTGAGGTCAAAGGTGAAAAGCTGACCAAGCTCTTGGAAGCATCGGATGCGGATAAGCATTCCAACGATGGTCAAAAGAACGCCCGTAAGGAACAGGGGTGACAGCGCATGGGACCGAGAGTGGCACATGGTGTTTTCCACGTGGGCAGAGAGCGATGGGAAAAACATTGCACCGAAATAGTGGTTGAGTGAGTAAATAGCTTCAAATGAAGCGATGCACCACAGAAGCACGCCGTGAATCTGTGATCGTATTGAGAACTGGTCGAATAAAACGAAAGGACGCAGAATCACCTTAAAGATCGCGGGCGCTATCTGCAAGATGTACGCTTCCTCGGTATGAAAGCGTCCTTTCTCAGGCGTCTTGTTAGGAGGGACAAATGCCCAATGATTGCTCAGAGCCTGAGCGACGACGAGGGCAGAGCGAATCAAGAGGGACATGGAGAAGTTGTTCTGAGTGCCACAGAGTACCAAGTGTGCTGTATGGAAGAGCGAATGCTAGGCCGTCCTTTTTATAACCGACGAGATATGTGTGACGCGCGTCTCTGGAAACGAAAGTCATATGCGGGATATTCAGGGTGGGTGTGTCCGGGTATGTCCACGGGGCATATCCGTTCAGTGACTACTGGGCAGCCCTTCGGGTCACCTGAACGACCCACGGGCTTGGTGAGAGACAAACTTATCAGGATGCATCCCGACATTCCTCGGATGCAACCACGAAGTCGTATCTCCAAAGATCGGAGATCCCACCGCAGCTGCTCTAAAAGATATCACCCACCTGTAACCCTCATAGATACAAGGGAGGACGGACTCAGACATAGTCCGCGGACTCATATTAAGGGTTGAGAATAAACTTAAAGGCCACGCTGGATTCATACTTCGCGCGCAGATCTGGGGAATTAGGTCAGAACTGACTAGGCCGACACCAATTGAAGTTGGCGGATGAGGAACCACCAGACGACCAGAAGCGATGATGCCATGGGTTTGTCCGTATTTCAAATGGCGGCGGTTCCGTGACCGAGGAGCAGCGGCAGCAGCGCAGATCAACCATTTTGATAAGAGCACCGGCGGTCTCGTCGCATTGTTACTACTGAAACACCGCCGCGGTGTAACACCGTGATGAGAGACAGGCTTAGGCTGCCCATTGAAGTTGGAGTAGTATCGGAGCAACCCTGCCAGGACGGGTGTCACCGCGGAGGAGGCTGCACTGCTTGGTTTTAACAGTAATTGTCATGGCCTGTCCCGAGGAGTACGTACCAATCAATTCTGACTTACGGCGTTGAAGAGTAGTTGGTCAGTGACCACTGGAATTACTACTTCCGAGTTACCAAGTTAGGTTATGCTTGGGAGTGTGACTCACATCGTGGACACCACACAAAGCCAGCCAAGGCTCGTTGTCTTCAGGGATGCCTGAAGTCGTGGAACTGGGGAACTGGTCCCCATCGTCCTGGAAGTCAAAACATGCCGCCCAGGTGGGAAAATAGCAACCAGATTTCGTCATCTCTTAAGTTTCCTCACAGGCGGTTGACTACCCAGATCCGGAACACATTTCCAGGTTTGATCCGTTGTCCAAGGCTTACTTGCTCCAACGTACCATCTACCCATAACAGTGTGCTCACCAAAATCAGTACCCTACCCCCTCTTGTGACATCATCTGAGGTTACTTTCGGTGTTACAGCAATCTCATTATCAGACTCTGATATAGCCTTCACATCTAACAGATCGAGCGCCTCCGTTTCCAGTTGGCGGCCGTTCAACGAAATGAAGCTTTCCTTCTTCACGCAGGAGATTGTGCAGAGAGCTTTGATGGTTGCACACAGGCGTGTTCCTCAACGTTTTTCCCTTTTCTCACACTAATTTGACCACGATACGGCAGCAAAACATTTCTGCGAAAATCGGATTGATCCTCTCGTTTTCTCTGATATTGATTTGGGGTGCCCGTCTACCCGTAGTATGTTTAGAATTCATTATCATGATATAGAAGGTGTTCCTGGCTGCATTCTCACGAGACGCGTGTAGGTACGCGTCGGACGTATTGCTGGACAGTACGCCAAGCCGAGGAGTAGGCCCACCGAACGAATCGGGAACGAAGAAGTCCTCAGTTTCCGGTACGTTCAACCTGCTTGAAGTATCTGAACCACTGCCTAATCATGATGGTTTAGGGGTGACAACGTCAACGGGTGAGCCTCAAAAATATCGTATGCGCCTTGTTCTCAAATGTCCGTCTGTCAGTTTGAACCCGAACGACAGGACACCAGATCCAGAGCGGCTCCTTAGGTGAGAATATGATGCGATAACGTTCCGTTCTGCCTCATATGGAAGTAGTGCCTATTTTCATTCCACCGCGACGCTTAACTATGTTCGCGGGTTGCTTACCTCGGGGTTTGCTTCCCTACATCATCCGCGGGATTGGTCGCTTTCCCATGTTCGCTCACCTTCCCTTCGGTCAGTAACATGGTTTCTTCGCCCTCTCGCACAGCTGATCGACACTTTACAAAAATTATTCAGAAGGGAATTCGAGAGAATTACAGAAGGTCTTTCTGATGCGCTAGATTTCTGTCGCACAATTGGGGTGGATTCTGGAAAAGATAGTGTGCCATTTGAGCGTGGCGGAGGCCGTGGTGTCCTCGGCGAAGTAGATTTCTACACCAGGTTTGTCCATCGATATCACGTTGCCACCTTACGTTCTGACATCTTCGGGGTCAGCCATGAAGGCCTCATGCTTGACTATGAACAAGGACTTACGCGTGAGTTTACAATCGGGGACTCGCTGCCTGGAACACCCAAACGAGGCTATTATAATACATCCGCACACTTTTTGTGGATTGGTGATCGCACCCGACAACTTGATGGTGCCCACGTCGAATACTTCCGTGGGATCCGCAATCCGATCGGAATCAAGGTCGGTCCAACGATGGGTAACGAAGAGCTGATCGAATTACTTCAAGGTCGGTAGCGCTACCCATTCGTTCCTCCTGGTTCTTAGTTGCCATCTGTCTTATTTCTTCTGCGTTCTTCGTTCTTGTTACCCCTGCAAGTCGTTAACCCGGACAAGGAGCCCGGTCGCATTACATTGATTACACGGTATGGTGCTAGAAAGGTAAGTTGCCTCTTGACTCCGTAGTTAATACTGCGGGAAGATCTGACACAGCCCGCTTTCAGGTAGAGAGTTATCTTGCCGGCCACATCAACGCAGTACGGGCATCCGGGCATCCAGTGGCATGGGTGTGTGATCCCATGCATGGCAAGTGCGTCACACCCTCATTTGCGCGCGATCCCAGACTGATAGCTTGCGGTTGATCTTGCAGCACACTAACATCTGCGACAGGTCTAAAGACACGCCATTTCGGTACGATTATCAGCGAGCTGACGTCCTGCACCCGCATCCATACTGCATGTGGTTCCCGGCTGGGCGGCGTTAGCCTTGAGTTCACTGGCGAGCTCAATGATGAGGGATTCAGTGTGACTGAATGCGTCGGTGGGAGCATGGAGCTTGGCGAAGACGAACTCGGATTGAGATACCAGGTGCGTCATCTAAAAGATTGTCCCCTTCCGCCCCCTCTTTTGTGCCGTTCTGCTCTTGGGAATACGGTTCTAATCCTAAACATCTTCGATCAGTCATTTTGTGATCCCAGACTGAACTTCGAGCAATCGTTGGGTGAGTGGTTTGGGCCCTGCTATCACTTCTGTGTTCATGTGCTTATCTTGCAGATGTTGCTTTCCTGGTGTCCAACTACTTCAAAGAAGCGCGTTGTGGGACGACAGGAGAAAACAACATCTATACCGCTCTTGGAGGTAAGGAGTAGCATGCTATCTGACGAATGGAGGGTGGTTGGAAGGTCAGGAAGTGCGGAATGGCGGAATGATTTCTTTGTCTCTACATTGATATGTACGTAACTCTGCAAATTTACTTGGATCACCTAAGAGTTCAAAAACCATACACCCGGCGGAGCAACATTGTCCTTGAAACCTTTCCCGTTTTGTCGGGATGCCGAGTCACGCGTGAAAGTACTGAAGCCAAACCCAACGTTGGCTTAGATCGCAATTGGATTGGAAAGCGCGGACTGTCGTCGTCGACATTTCAGTATATAGCACCGGCACACGTTGAAAACAACATCAGCGGTCATCCAGGGAACCACTCCACACAATGGCTGGTCAAGTTCAACTGTTTCAGCATCTGCAAGGAACCCTGTAGAGGTGGAGTTGATTCGCTGCCAGAAATGTCATAAAAGGGTTCCTTGCTCCAAGTAACTTCTCTGAGGTTTTCGAGCTCGTTCCAATGCGATAAACTATAAAGGAGGGATTCTCTGATTGTATGCATGCAGTTAACTAGATCCACTCACATGTTATTGAAAGCGGATCAAATGACAAGCAGATACCTTGGGGACCCGCTATGATGAGGCAAGTCGGGTACTTGATGTAGCGGGTGAAAAAGTTCGCTCCCAGACATCCAATTCTTCAGCGTAATACCAGAGGCAGGACTGGAACTTGGCCCGCTCAGTGCGCAAGACAGCAGCTAGAGCATGTGTTGGTCGTCGTCGAGCGGCTGGAGAGACCTTGGTGTTTAGTTTGGGCTCACTTGGAGGCATAGTAACGCCTATGTGATGCCTGTAGCCCGACTGTGCACCGTACAGTATGTGTGCTCTTCATCAGTATCGTCCGCAATTTGCGACTTGTGCCATCATAATGTTGGCAACCTCAGTAACTCCGCCACGCAACTTAGCTCTAGACAAAATTCACCAATATTTGATCGCGCTAAGCTCGGCGGTATGGTATCACAGACCTTGTTCCCGGAGTGAAGCAGCAGTTGAACCACGATACGCATGCATTGTTCGGAAGAAGGTTTCGGGAAATCTACGGTAGTACCCCACGTTTCTTCAGGATTATGATCCGAAAGAGCCTTTTGGGATATTATTCAGCACACGAGCGAAAGTGTATTCTTGACGAACGAAACAATGGACAAAAGTGACTTGTTTTAATGAGTAGTAGCCTGAGGAAAAGCATGACAAACATCAGGAGAAACACAAGCCAATAATGAACATTTGAGGATGAATCGGTGTATTATTGGTTGCAGCTGTGACTGAAGTCGGCTGTTCTAATGGACAAAAACTTGGGGCGCACGTTCGATTTGGCTGCCAGACAGTGGCATTTCGATGATGTCCACTTGAAGGTATGTACTTGGTCTCAGTTCGGGGTGACTAGACAGATTCGATTATCGTAAATTCAGACACATCGCGCATCAAGCTTCAGACATGACAAGAAAAGCCTACAAACGTTCCCCGCGTGATTATGAATTCCCGGGCATCCATCAGGGTATACGACATGTATCCAGTAGTTAGAGCAGGTATATGAAAAGGATTTTTTACCGTCTAACGCAGGATGCAGAAAGAGACAATCACTGTCCCTGTAGTATCCAGAGTTGATCAGTGCTATCCGCGTTGAGTGGTCGACTCTAAAGAGGCGAAGACATAACCAAGAAGTGAGAAACGAGATGGAAGGAAAAAAGAGTCGTCTCGGTCATCAAGTTCGTTCAATATGCGTTGTCATGCCCGAACGGCTTTCCAACACGATGCATACCTGGGAGCAAGATGCCAGTCAGCAAAACTAAAGGACTGACATTGAGGCGTACATGTTGACCATATCCAACGCGATCTCCGGGCCTTTCCGTATACTAATTGGCGTGACGTTGAATCCGTGCCTCTTAAATCTATATAAATTGGTAACGTATGAGATAAGCCTGATTAAATGCGAATCACGTTCACGTACACTTCCTGATACCAGGGCTGTCTCGCTGCCGATCGCCAGAGCACGAACCCACCCGAGGACAGCACCCTCGCGAGCTCCGCCACCTCGTCCTCGACATCCTTGGACCCGGGCGCAAACCAGTCGAGATGGTCCATGACGACAGCGCGCGTAAGCGACGCCGTCGAGAGACCGCGGAGGACGCTGCAATAAGAGGATCGTTTCTTTGCACGCTAAAAATGCGGAGAGCGCTTACTTGATGATCGAATCGGTATGCAAACGGAAGGCATCAGTCGCCTCGGCATTATTCGCTCTCAGCCTATCAAATCCTGCACGTGTGAGATAAGCGGGACACGAGGTGGGGGTGTAGTGGCCGGTGAGGCACTGACAAAGACGTTGCATGAGAAACACGTGCGAATGTAAAACATGTCTTCAGGGACGCACTAAGGGGTAAAAGTATGCACCGTCCTTGAACGAGTAAGTAGCAGGGATAGGGTCAAGAGTATCCCTGACATATTCGTATACGCTCCCTTCATCGAGCAACATGTTGCGTTGGTTCTGTGGGACACCGAGGGCGTTCCAGCAAAAGGCAGGAGTTCTCAGAAACGCGACAACCAGCGGATTTAAAAGCACAGGCTTCAATTTCTCTTGCCAAATCATAACTTGGTCCTCTATGGCAGCAGCGTTGCAAAGTTCTTCCGCATCCTTGGACACCCCCGCAAGTTTGAAGATAAACTTGGCGAAACGGATCGCCAAGCCGCTGTAGCCGTTCTCGTAAAAAGCATTTGAAAACGCCCTGTCATTGATATGCCAGAATTGATATGCAATGGAAGAGAGCATCGGAGAAATCTTGGAGTCCAAAAGCTCGCGGAACCGGGGGTGTTTGCCTTCTCCGAACATGGAGAAAAAGTCATCGTACTCCAGGGACAACAAAGATGCAAGCTTGAGTTCCAGAAGATGGCCTTGACTAAACTGACATCAGACAAGTGGACATCTCTCGATAAAGGTGATAACTGTACCATGGGTTCATATCTACACAATGTATCTAACCCGTATCATGTCAGCACGACAGATAAGTTTTAGTATGACAACGCACCCTCCTGGGTTGAGCGGCGATGGCATAATGCAATGCATTGTCGCCCGCAGAGGTGATGACCAGCATCGAATCATCCTGGCCCAAGTTCAAATGCTTCATGTCCTCGTGTGGATCTTCCTATCATCTGAATCAGGCGCAACCCGGAAGACCCGTGATTAGCGAGAAAAACCCACCCATGTGAAAGAGTATATGAATGTTCTAAACTCCTTGTGCACCGGTTGCTCATAATACGGCAATCTCCAGGGCTAAAAAAAGCAAAACCAAGATCAGTGGGCCATCATGCGGCGATAAGAAATAACACACGTTTCCGACATGGTAATGGAATGAACTCAAAGGGGGAGTGATGTTGATCGTCGCGTGCGCTGTTACCGGGGCCTCGATCTCCATGGCTGGTTTTCCGATATCCAGCAAAGGAATGACTTTTGAGTCCTTGATACTGTTGGCTGATGTCGGGGAGCAGTTTCCGATCATGTTTCCACTTTCGACCTCGAACGCGTGGCAGAAGCGAGATACATCGCAAGATCGCGAACGCCCGAGCCAAATGTAGTAGGGGCTAGGAATTGTGTGAGGCCTGGTATTATGCAGCAAATAATGGCAGAAAACACTCACATACGCACGATGAGCGGAATTATAAAATGGTTCCTTCCATTGTACGTTTTGACCTGACGACGGCCTCGTGAAAAGGCAATCTCCGAGAAGACAGGTCGACAGAACATACCGTGCCAAACTTGTATTCGAGATAGTCGCGTCGATGAGGCGATAACGACACGTGATCAAAGTCGAACCAGATTTGCCAGAACCACCTGCTAAGCCAACCACACTCTTTGCTCGTTCCTCCGATCGCTTTTTCATGGGATGAGGGCTGGCGTCCAGAGGTATAAAAGTCGACGACGCCAAGCAAGCCTGTTTCCGGAGAAAGCACATAGTCGATGCGATCGAGCAGCGCATAAAAGTTTGGGATCTAGAAGCGTGGGTACGCGGTGGAACGTATAGCGAAAAGTGCTCACCATGGAAAGGGAATAACTGAGTGTGATGAAGCTGACACTGCCCTTTGGATCTGTCGTGGCCCACTCGGGGAGAGAGAACTCGGTCGCGTCTTGGCAGAGGACAGTGATATTGCGCCAGCCCTTGCGAGCAAACCGTTTGCGAGCAACGTCAAGGAGCGGGTCGCAGAGATCGATGAGGTATACGGCGTCGAACTGTGAGACCGGAAAGTGTTTGTCCATGAGCTCGATGTTGTGACCTGTTCGTGATGAGTTGGATGTGTGGTAGAGCAAGGGTAGCCACACACCGGTGCCACCGCCAATGTCAATCCAGATGAGCCTCTGGGAAGGGTCCTTGGCACGGAGGGTGCGGAGATGACTGACGGAGAGACGAAGCATCGTGTTGCGACCACGGAGGAGACCGCTGCGCGTGGTGTCATAGACGTCTGCCTGGCCCTTGTAGAACTGGACGGAGAGTGGGGTGAGAACGCGGAAAGGAAGGTGGGAGAAACGGTGGAACCTTATCTAGACGCGTGCGCTGGTCAGTCGCACCGAGGGGGCGAATGAAGCAGTGCCATATGAACTTGAGGTGAGGCACGATCGCGTGGCCGAGGGCGAGGACGACGGCGAGGATGGAGCCAGCGAGGATGAGAAAAGCTGCGATGGTGGACGAGCCAGTGTAGTACGCGAGAGCGTTACCGAGGTACCTGGGTGAAGGTGAGGGCGTTGGGAAGAGGAGAAAGAGGCGGACTGACCGCTGGTTGTAGCCCACGAGGAGGACGAGGAGGAGAAGGAGGCCCCGAGGGGAGCCAAGAGAGAACATTCTGGGGGGAGAAAGAGACGGAAGATGCAGGATCTTATAGCATTGAATTTGCTGGGATGACAGTTTAATCCAATCGCATCAGCGAACGCGTACCTTTTTACTACGAACGTGCGATCAATGGCAAGTCACACAATAGATTGGCTCACTTGATCCTCTTCAGTTTGACGCTCAGCTGATCATTATCGTACAGATTATCGTTCTTAGACGCTGAGAAAACAACTACTTAAAGACCTCACTCGTGAGTGACTCATCATCCACCGTAATGACTTACCTTCAGCGAAAATACATCGATCTTATCCGCCACGTATCCTCTAAATGGGCCAACTGGGATCCTCCCATTCCGGTGGAGGTTCGCCTTGTTTCATCCCCCGAGTACCCCCGCATCGTTGGATCTCATTCCTCTCCAGGTGGGCCAATTCGGCGAAGTAGACAGTGAAACGGGTGACCTCACAGTCTCTGGAAACATTTACGATCCCGATTTCCAGCTCGAGCTGGACAAACTCGAGCCGAAGCTCCGCATGGCAGACCACCCCCCAGAGGAAGGAAACCCTGAAGAAGATTTCATCATCTCCTCCAAGGGCGCCAAGCGGATGGACATCCATCTCGGACCAGAAGCGTGTGTATCCCTCCCCGGCACCTCAACAGCCTTTGACGCCCTTCACAGTGGCATCGCAGGCATCGCCAACGCATCCCTCAAAGGACAATGGCAATTCGAGCACGGAAAGCGCGATGCTCTCCTGATCATGCACCGTCCTCGTCAACGCTATCTACCGACAAACGTCATCCTCGAAAAACTCTACCGCGTACCCAAACTAAAGGACAAGTGGCTCGTCACTAGCGTTCACCTCTGCCCAGCGTTTTCCATGTACCTATCCAACAAGTGTCAGCATCTCCCTCTTTTTCTTTACTTTTTCTCCTGTGTGACGCATATTCCCCAGCTGGTGAGAAAGTTTCTCTTGCGCTCGTAGCACAGGTACCTATCGCTGCCGCGCCCGGCATCACTGCTGGCGCCGATGGCGGCTTCGGATGGTGGTCTGACACCTCTGCCGATCTGTTCCGTAAAGCATGCGACGAGACTGGCAACTATTCTTATACTCCGCTCTACACGTTGAAACGCCAGGTCGGATTGTTCAGGCGGTTGTTTCGTGCAGAAGAAGATCCAGAGGACAAGCTGAGTGGCGACGACCTGTGCGTAAAATCAACTTTTCTTTGTTTTCCTTTGGTCCCGTGCCATGATGCTCATCGGGACGGGTTGGCAGGTGGGTTGATGCCCCTCCCCCGTGGGACCCGCTTGACGAGGACGGTGACATAGACTCGCTTCAAGTGGGTAAACCCCTCCCAGCTCTCGATTCTCTTCTTGACACATAGCAGACAGATGAGGATCCCAACGAATTTTAACGTGCACTCTATCATACTACCCATCCGTACTACCACCCACACGAACTCGATCTTGGATATCACGAAGGATAGCCGCATCACTGACCGGAACACGCCCTTTCAAGGCTACGAGTTTAAGAATAGCACATGTACCCACCCCTCAATTTGTAACCTCAAGAAAGATCGTAGTAGGCATACGCTCCTTGTTTCAACCTTTTTTGGAATGAACGAATCATTCATTGGGCCTTTGAGCGATACTTTGGTGTTTCAATTCTCTGTGTTGCCTTATCAGTGGGTCAGCCCCCGATGCCGATGGCCACGCTGAGCGCTCTGCTGATCCTGCTGCCGGAGCAAACCATGCGGGCCCATCTTTCGAGGCTGTGGGGCTGATTTCACAGTGGTACCCTTAATCAGCCGATTTTGTGGAACACATGTCAATGATCCTAAGTCTGCAACGCCTTCACACACCTTGAGAGTTGAAACATCTGACCCGTCTGCGCAAGTCCGGGGTCACTACTAGGACATTGGATCCTAGTGCCACGAGACTAGGCGAACAGTGAACTCTTTTCTGGCACAATTCATCAACCCGATAAGTTGGTGAACAGGCAGGTGGCATCCTCACACCGCTGACTCGCAAGTAGGCGCGATCAAAACGACCGCCAATTAATCTGATTACTGACTTTCTTGAAGGCGCCCGCGTCGTGCTCATCAGTCACGAACGATAATAATGAAGGACCGCCGAACGCTGGGCTCTAGTTCGCTTTGGGGAATTTTGAATAGTCCTCCGTGCAGGTTTTGCAACCCGGGGCAAAGATACCGCTGTCAAAGAAGGCGCTCGACCTATCTTACTCACGAGTTCGATACCCCCCCGAAAGTCTCCTTTGGTACCGGTGTTTTCATAAATGGCCAATTCCTTAATGGATTGGATTACACTATTGTCAAGTATGATCTGTTGGACACGGGTTTTCAGCTTCTGATATCCCATAACTTTGCAGCGTTATCAATCCTAATAAGATGGTCACCTTTTGTCCAGAATTTCATCCCGACCAGCGGCGATCGTCGGCCAATGGCATGATCATCACTCGAGATCGCTGTTGAGGCTGCCCAGACAACTTTCGATAGTGTCCGGGGCTCGAATGCCCTGGGCGTCCAACGAAGCTTCTGAACAAGCTTGCCGACTTGACGGAACGGCACGCGGGTGAGACCCCTGCTTTCGAGTCATTAGACAACGATGCGGTGACTGCATGGATATGCAACGGCACTCGTACGCCAATCTAAAACTGCATTGGGCAGGCAATGGTCCAAGAACGCTGACCTGTATGCCTCAATTGACCATATACCTTACTACGCCAGCTGGACAGACAATATCTGTGGGGTGAATTCCATGAGGATACTTTTCTTGACTTGAAGGCGCGTCCCCACCCCAAGGAACCCTAACAGACTACAGAAGCTAAACTCACCTATACCCGTCATGAGCCCACTGGCGTTATTGGTCGAATCATTCCCTGGAACTTTCCCCGTGAGTTTAACTGCGTGTTCTGTCGGCCTCAAACTCACCCGCACATCCCCATAGTAATGACAGCGATGAAAATCGGATCCGTTCTAGCAACTGGAAACACCGTCGTTCTCAAGCCATCCGAATTTACCCCTCTCACAGCACTCCGTATGGCCCACCTCATCAACGGGGCTGGTTTCCCACCAGGTCATCAAAATTCTCGTTGGACATGACAACACCCGGTCATGCCGTCTTTTACCACGTGAAGATCGAAAAACTTGCCTTTAGAGAAACCCCAAGGATGTGACGCTGGAGGCGGGCGGCAAAGGCCCCAACATCACCTTTGACGATGCGAACCTGGAGCAGGCTGTAAACTGGGCCGTTTTTGGCGTCTAGTTCGTCCTCTAGTTCTCTCCACGTGCATCCGCAGGTGGCTGAGTTCTCTTCGGCTGAAACCAAGGTCAGGTCTGCTGTTCTGCTGGTGCCAAGGTCGAGATCTGTGGTGAACTCATGGGACAGAAGGGTACTTTACCCAACCTACCCTTTTCACCGACATGAAGATCGTCCGAGAAAGAATATTTGGTCCGGTTGGGGTTATGATCAAGTTCAAGGATGAGGAAGATGCTATCCGACAGGCCAACCGGCGACTCGTCTCTGTATTTTCGCAACACGTAAACCGCTCAGAACACCCCACCGACTCCTCAAGGCACGTACGGCATGGGTTGCGAATGTTTTATATGCGTGGCGTGCAAACGTGCCATTCTGTGGCACAAGTAGAGCGGTGGAGGACCAAATCCCGAGTCTGTCATGCTGTAGTACTAAGGGAGAGTTGACTTACTGCCCCGTCCACTTGTTCAGCAAGCTCCACGGAATTCACTTGTCATCAATTAATCGTTAAGTCAACCCCGTAGCCTTGCAAGAGTCTGAAGACACAAATCGTCTTGGCACAACCCATGGCAGTCCAGCACAAGTACCAAACTTGCCCATGCTGTTTTGAATGAATCTACATCAGTGAATCCGAGGTGGTATCAAATCGTCGGCTACCAACGCTTACCAGCTTGAACGTGCTCGCCGTGCATGCTGATGTATTCGCTCTAAAAATTTGCCATACAAGTACATAGAATGGTGCTGCTACGCGCGCGGGCGCCTGAAATAGTTCACATGAATAGTGATTACATAATCCTTCACATCGACGACCTTCACCAAGGAAAATAGACAAAAGAAACGCGATGCCTTGCCTGAAGCCTTGTGTTGCTCGAGGCTGATCGTAGATTGGTTTCGGAGCCTTGTCAGTGCTTGGAAGCTGACGGCTGCGAACAAGTAACAATTGGCACTGTGCACATATCTGTGAGTACCGCTCATAGGTGTAAGCATGACGTACTGAAAGACTGTGTACCGAGGCCCAAGGGCCTGCGACGTGAATAGAAGAACTTGCAAAAAGTCTAGAATGGGTAAGTTCAACTTCTCTGGCCGTTCCTTCGAATCGAACGACCAGAGGGGGAGTGTTGATGTATGAACTGTGTCGTCGTTGTCAGGGAGGAACAGGATCTGATCAAGCGCTTCGGCATAGAAGATGCTTGTCCCTCCAGCTTTTGCACTGCGTTGTGTGATAAGCTTCATCCTGTGACTGTGAATGTCATAGAAGTGACTCAAATCAACAGAGGACAACTGTCGACTTACCCCGTGAGCGAATGAACGACACCTGCCACAACGACCTCGTGTTGGAAACCTGCTATATAACACTTTCTATGTTGGAGGGACTCCACGAAAACCATTGAAAGGTACGCTGGAGGATAATTTGACTCCAAGAGTGCAGCCCATTCTTGCATAGACGTCATAACCTTCGTATCTGGGAATCGACGGAACATGGAGTAGCAAGGGAGAGATTCTTCTGCACCAGTTCCGAGTTGTGAAGTTTTCCTCATGAAAAACTGCTCAATACAGCCAGTTAAGTATGTCTCATAGAAGTAAAAACACGCTTTGGCCTTACAAAGGGGTTAGGAAGGCGGAGCCACGAGCAGGGAGCCACTGGAACAGGACCAGCGGCAGCGGGAGCAGCAGCAGGACCAGCAGCAGGACCAGCGGCAGCGGGAGCAGCGGCGGCGGCGGGAGCAGCAGTGGGAGGCAGGACAATGGTCCCGAAGGCAGACCACATAAGAGAAATCCAGTTGATGAAGGCAGCAATGACTCGTTGGCCGACCTTTGATGGTTACCTCAAGTCACAAGCCAGGATTTCATGCTGCTAGAGTACTCACCATGACGGGCAAGGTCTGTGGAGGTTGATGCTGGTGGTGGTGGTTGGTACGAAAGAGACAAACCTTGGTTGCATTCCAAACATACCAGCCATGGTGGCTGACTTGGGTGTGCCGAATACCTAGTTCGTCCGGAATTTTGGATTTCTGCATCACGTGTCTCATTTCTGCATGTCACGTGCCTTCATATTATCAGAATAGCATGCCCTCTGGCTAGGGCTGCCAAAGTTCAGTTCAGTTCAGTTCACCCCCCCTTTGGGGTGAACCTGAACCTGAACCTACTGATAATATCCGAACCTGAACCTGAACCTGAACTGAACCTACATGAACTAGTTCATGT
>JBBPUG010000178.1:0-36389 GCA_038094535.1 Tubosaeta aff. alveolata
AAGAAGCCCTTCCTTCAGCACCATCAACTGATCTACGACAGCACAATGCCAGAAGATCAACAACAAGATGGCCATAGACCATCTAGTAGACCACATCTCAGGCTCAGGGTGTGGTCAGAGCCGACGGCCGCGCCTGCCGTTCCTCCTGAAGAGATATCGCCAGACGGCAAGAAGAAGTCAAGGACAATGAGTGCCCTCAACAAGACACCAGACGCCTCACCTGCAAAATCGTCCCCTTTTTTGCGTCCTCTGGAATTACCATCATTACGGTGGATCCCTGCCAATTGGAACTGGTCGAAATGGAAACCAGTCCTACGAAGCGCTTTGGGTGCTTGGATCAGTCTCTTGCTATTTCTCATCCCCACTTCATTCAAAGTCATGGGCCAGGTAGGCACTTGATGTCGTGGCTTTTCGTTTTCTTGATCCTAGCAATTTTCAGGCTGCATTCCTGATCATCATCGGTAAGCAACTCAGGACTCTGTCTCATGCACTTGTGTCTCACTGATGCTAGCATCATTCCTCTCTCCCCCAAGTGATACATTTGTTGCTGCACTTCAGCGCGAGCTTGGAATTTTACTCTTCGCGGTAGTTAGTTGGGCGTCAGTATTTTGTGATGCTTGACGATTGACCCGGCGGTTAACGTTCCCTACTACAGTTGGTCCTGTCTTGGGATCAAATTGGCGTACATTGCACGTTCGTACAAGGACACAACACCCTCCTCTGCGGCCGTTTTTGCTGGCCAGTACCTTGAAGCCGCGGTACGTAGGTTTTGTATATTGATGTACTGCTTACGACTTGTGTGCGTTGATAGCCCACCATCATAATAGCTGTGTTTCTTTTCATTTCAAGCTTCCTCCTTTTGTATATCAAATCCCGAGTTGGCCCATCACCGCTCATTTTTGCCTGTATTTTTGGCTGCATATGTGTTGGTGAGGGTACTATTACCTGTGCACCCTGTCACCAGCTGACAGATAGAATCGGTAATTTAGACATTTCTCTGACAACAGCAGTTCTGTTTCCATTTCCGTACTACACGGTTCGTCAACCCGCGATGTACTTGACCCCAGTTAACACAATGTTAGGTCGGGCAATTTATACTAATCCCTCTGACTTTTCACTCTGCCATTTCTCTGACTTTATCCCTTGTTTTCTTTCCGACTTCTCAATCAGCCATATTCGCTACGCGTCTTCAAAGCGTGTTGACATCTCTAGCTTCCGCGGCCAAGCAGCACTGTCACACTCTACAGCAAGATGTGACTGCTCCCGATTTTTCCGCATCTTCGATTTTTGCTACCGTCCAAAAAGCAGAAGGCGCACTTGCAATGCTTGCATCCGCTGCCAGCCTGCAGAAGCTTGACATCGTTTACTCCCGTTTTGCGCCTATGGATTTCACCCAACTCCACTTTTTGACTGGAAGACTTGTTGCCAGGGCAAGCGGTATGAATATGTACTATACGCTTATTGACCCAACAAGGGAGAGATTTCCTATCGTTTCATCAATTCCTGCCACACCAACACATCTTTCCGCGCCACATTCCAGGGCCTCATCTCCGGCCCGTGACTCCGGCCAACTAAACGCCAACGCAGACACAGAAACGGGAAATAGTCCCGGATTCTCGGAAGCGGAGACAATCGAGCACGTGCCGAACCACCATCCGCAAACGCATCACCACACGGGAATACACCATCGCGTCCACCATCACAAACGACGATACCTGCCACATAATGCTTTTCATCACTCCGGCCACTCGCACAGTTCACTCCTCCATTTCGCGCTGTCTCGCGCCGCTAAACCAGAGTCGGCCGTGGGGGTTTTTGAATCCATGCATTACCTTAACCTCGAGGCAACGCATTTATCTCATCCGAATGCCGAGGTAAATACGGCAAGGACCGCCGAGCTACTGGGCGCTAGCTGTCAAGACTTGCTCAATAGCTGTGAGAATGCGCTACAGGGTGTATGTGATTGGCTTGGTTCTGTCCAGGGCAATTACTTGAAAGTTTGGATGAGCCGGGAAGAAATACTGCGAATTCGTAGGGACAAGATCAAGAGATACGAGGACCTACAGCGTGACTTCTCGCTGATATTGGAGGAATTTATTAACAAGAAAAGGTCAGCTCTCGCGTTCCGACTACATTCTGGTTCTTATGTCATTTCTCAGATATACCGTTGTCGATCCATATCGAGGCATGTTCGGCCCTGCAGATGATACGCTGACGGTGCGCGAAGCTCCATCTCATAGGCACCTATTCCACTGTTACGTATATCAATACCACTTGATGCGGTTTGCGATATGCATTCAGGACATGGTAAGTGACAAGTATAGTTTTTTCTTTCCTCAAAGATTGAATATACTTAGCTCGGAGAGATAGTCAGACTGGAAACTGAGAGAGAATTGCCTAGGATATGGTTCCCTAAGGTCCATTGGTTGGGTTGGGTGCACCACGCATGGGAGCCATCCGAGATGGTAGAGAGGGATGATGACGAGAATCCCGGTTTGTTTTGTTTCGTCATCTACGAGCCAGTTTACATCGATTAATGATTTTAAGATATTATTCCTGGTGCCTCACCACTGGACTTGGGCCAAGCGGTCCGTCGAGATCCTGATGCCCTACCTCCACGGAATGCACTGGAGAAAGCCATGAATTGGATGTTCTATACAGCAATGGGGATAGGTGGAGGCAACGTGCTCTTCGCCTTGAAAGCCGCAATACTGACGAGTTAGAGTTTCCTTCCTTGAAAGAGACTGAGTACTAACACCATTATAGTTCTTCTCGCGCTGCCTTCGTTTCTCAAGTCATCTGCAGAATTCGCATACAGTACGTTTTTCGGATAGCCATACCCTACATTTGGCTCATCATGATCGCAAGAGAACAAGGTTGTATGGGCTGTGTGAGTCCACATTCGCTAATGCAAAACTTGAATATCTCAATGCAGGCAGCATCATGGGTCAGCTTACTCTGGCTCGATTTCGTGGCGACACCACCTTTGGGCTTTTGGTACGGATCGTCAGCACATTCGGCGGTGGGATCATTGGTATGCTAATATGGTGCGTATGAATGATCCTAAGCATGCAACGTGGGACGATAACCACACACCAGGTACATTTCAACGGGTTCTGGCAAAGGAAACCCCTTCGGTTTAGCGGCAGTATGTTTGGTCTGTTTCCCATTTATCTTCTTCTTCAGCCTTTATTGGCCTGTTTCTCCAATGACCAACCTGATTTTATGGGTCACGGTTGTTTTGGTGAGTACGGTGATGTTGCTGCTTCAAGACCTGACGGAAATCGAAAGGTTGTTGGATACTCGTACCAAGATGCACAATTTCCTGCAACCTCCACACAGGGATACGGCTGGGACGTTGCTTGGGCGAGTCCCTTTCGAAAATTCCCAATCCTTTTCCTCACGCTCTCGAACAGAGACGATTTGTCCTCGTGACAATCGGCGTGACAGCAGCTGGGTGCGCCGTTCTATTCTCATCGAATCCTTGTATTGAGTACTTGTATAGCATATTCTCGTTCCTTCCCCCGGCTACAACAATTCGTCAGTATCAACGAAAGACCTTCGCCACCACTACTTCGGAGATCGGTTCTATTTACTGTTCCGTCATCTCGTTCGCACATACGAAGAAGGAGGACGAGCCAGCCGATATTATTAAACGCACACTAGCCATCCTCAGCAAGTTGCAGAGATCCCTCGTGCTGAAAGAAAACATTGTGTATGAGGTATGCCCAAACCTCGCTACAGCTAAGCCTCGCAGGTTTTGCTCACGTGTTAGTTTTCGCTCCGGGGCAGATGGCCTGCCGAGAGATATCAAAGAATCTTGGAGTTACAGATGTAATTTGTTTTTAACCCTGTGTCGTTCCATTGCTCAATGATTCGCACAGGCAAATATCAAAGTTACTGTCTCATTTGGCGTCAGTCCTCGAACAGATGGAACCCACATGGGTGTATGCCTTTTTGAAACGGACGCAACTGTCCAATGCAGACTTTCAAGGCGATGTATTAGCTGTCATGAGTACGCGGGTGTTATCGACGGAGCTCCCTGAATTAAATGTTCACCAGGTTTGATATCATCTTCCCTTCGAACCGGGAATCCTCTGCCCCAAGTGACACCGTGTCCGCTTCTCAATCGTTTCATGGAACGCCAACAAGGTTTGAACATCATACATGAAGAATGCGAAGAAGATTTCGGCCTACCGAAGGTGTTAACAGAAGAAACATTGGAGAGCTTGCAATATTTGTACGTCACCTAAGTTCCCTCTATACGTAGTTTTACAATCTCCTCTTTTCATTTTCAGGATTTTCTCCGTTGGCGTGTCGACCGCGTTTGGTATTGTGCTGCGTTTGGACAAGTTGATGGTCGCGGTCAAAGAGCTGGTTGGGGAGCAGTACCACATTGACGGCATTGATCTTCCATTATATCGTCAACGAGGACGCGGGCCGGCGATGCCCTTCGCCGTCCCTACGATTGTGCCCGGATCGGGTGCGTAGTGATTCGTGAAGTACTGGCTTGTCCTGAATTGGTAGTTGCGCAACTTCATAATGTCGACGCTTGTATTTTAGGAAGTAGTTTGCCTGGTACAGATGACCTGGACCCTGGTAGTCGTGGTGAAATCATGGTGGCCTTCAATTTTAAATCCAATTCACCCACGCTTCATACAGCCTGTTCTTTGCCACGTCACCCGAAGTTTGAACGCAACATCACGGTGAGCGCATAAGAGATTCTTTGTTATTTGTTTGAACCTGGCTTAACATAGGCTGTGTACCTTGACATGCAGATTCATTTTACGATTGAAGGTACCGACGGTCTGTTGAAATCGAGATGATTGACGGAGTCAGAGCGGTACTCTGCCCCACTGACTGACTCCAACTTGGACCAATAATAATTGTCAGCTGATACATGGTTCAATGTAACCGTGGCCACTGACCCGGAGGATTCACCGGTCACCACCCCCCAGTTGCGCTAGGGGACGGCCCGACAGTCCTTGCCAACCGGTAACCGCGGTAGTAGTTTGAAGCACGTGATACAGCTTAAATTGGTCCACAAGCTCAAGCGACAAGCTGTCCTTCCCTTGTCAACCTACTTTTCTGATCCGTGTTCGTCCCATGCCGGACGATCAAAGCAACGGTAGCCCTCGATCAACAAGGCCGCACCTCAAACTCAAGATATGGTCAGACTACAGAGACACAGTCACAACCCGCCCCGATAGTACCTCGGCGGATACAAAATTGAAGCCATCAAATTTTGCCTTCAACAGTAAAAACACTCCGGTGACTTCTTCCGGTCATTCAATCGCATTCCTGCATCCTGTCGATGTTCCACCCGCGTTACAGTGGATACCTGCAAACTGGAACTGGGTAAAATGGAAACCGGTTCTGCGGAGTGCCCTCGCTGCTTGGATCAGTCTCTTGTTATTCTTCGTTCCTACAACACTTGAGGTGATGGGGCAGGTAAGCATTACTGGTCCAAGTGGCTTCTCTAGTTTCTGATCTTACCTATTCTCAGTCAGCTTTCCTGATCATCTTCGGTAAACTGCAAGACGCTTTTTCTCGTGCATCTGTTTGCTCATCAACACACAGCCGCATTCCTCTCTCCCCCGAATGGACCATTCGTTGCCGTGCTTCGACGAGAATTTGTAATTTTATTGTTCGTAGCAATTGGTTGGGCGTCAGTACTTTTGCAACGCCTCATAATTAATCCTTTACTGACTCTTTTTGACAGTTGGTCCTGTTTAGGTATCACGCTGGCCTACGTTGCACGGTCACACAAAAATCCAAAAGCCTCTCTTACAGATATCTTCACCGGCCAATACCTTGAGCCCGGGGTAAGCTAGTTACACAGATGTCAGATCACTGCTTGCAGCTAACGCCAAGGTAGCCCACGATCATAATAGCTGTATTTCTCTTTATTTCAAGCTTCGTTCTTTTGTATACCAAATCACGTACGGGCTTCGGATCGCTCCTCTTTGCATGTATCTTTGGATGCATGTGTGTTGGTGAGACATCATTGCTCGTGTGTCTGTCACCGCCTGACAATTAAAAATTGGCTCAGACATTTCTTTGACGACAGCTGTATTGTTTCCGTACCCCTATTACACGGTTCGTTGGCCAACATTGTGGCCCGCCCACGTATGATTGATTGACATATTGTTAGATTGGACAATCTATCGTAGTTCCATTAGCTTTCCACTCCGCCGTTTCCCTGACTCTATCCCTCATTCTATTTCCAATTTCTCAATCGACCGTATTCACAACACGCCTCCAAGACGTACTTTCATCTCTGGGTTCTACAATCAAGCACCACCGCCACTGTTTACAACAAGACGTTACATCTTCCGAATTTTCTACGACGTCGATTGTCGCAACTCTTAGCAAAGCCGAGGGCGCACTTGCATTGCTTACGTCTGCCGCCAGTCTGCAGAAACTCGACATTATTTACTCCCGTTTTGCCTCCACCGATTATGCCCAGCTCCATTCTTTGACAAGAGGACTCGTTGCCAGGGCAAGCGGTATGAACATGTATTATACGTTGATTGACCCGACAAGAGAGAGATTTCCCGTCGTCTCTGCCTCGTCGACTCCTGCCACATCAGTATATCCTTCACCATCCCATTCCCGGGCACCATCCCCCGGCCGCGACTCTGACCAGTTGCATGCCAGCACAGACGCAGAAAAGCTGAATACTCCTGGATCGTCAGATGGCGGAACAACCAGGTACATATCCCACCCCCAACAAGCGCATCACCACAAGGGAAGACACCACCGAGCCCACCACAAGCGACGACACCTACCACATAATATGTTTCATCACTCTGGTCACTCACACAGCTCACTTCTCCATTTCGCACTGTCTCGCGCTACAAAATCTGAGTCGGCCGTAGGAGTTTTCGAATCTTTGCATTATCTTAACCTCGAAGCAACCCACATGTTCCACCCGAATTCGGACGAGCATGTCTCGAGGGCTACCGAGTTATTGAGCGCTAGTTGTCAGGAATTGCTCGAAGGCTGCGAGTATGCGCTCCATGACGTGTGTGATTGGCTTGGATCTGTCCAGGACAATTACTTCCGATTTTGGATGAGTCGAGAAGAAAAGCTACGTGTTCGCGAGGACAGAATCAAAAAGTATGGAGATCTGCATCGTGAATTCACTTCGACCTTGGAGGAGTTCACGAACCGAAAAAGGTTTGGCCCGCGTTTTATACCATACTTCACCAATGCTCACATCCTCTCCAGATATACCGTCCTCGATCCGTATCGAGACGTATTGACTTCTACGGATGATGCGTTGACCATGCACGAAGCCATATCCCATAGACACCTATTCCACTGTTATGTGTATCAATACCACTTAATGCGGTTCGCCACAAGCGTCCAGGACATGGTATGTGACAATTGCAGTTTTTTGCTCCCTCGCAGATTAAATCCATGTATGTAGCTCGCCGAGATAATCAGGCTGGAAACTGAGAGAGAAACGCCAAGGGTGTGGTTCCCAGGGATCCATTGGTCGGAATGGATGCTCCATACGGCATGGGAGCCATCCGAGATGGTGGAGATAGATGATGACGAAAATCCTGGTTTGTGTTCCCCTGTCCATTTGCCCTGCCCTGCTCTTAACATTCCCGAGATTTTATCCCTGGCTTGGATTCACCCTCGCCGGCGGACTTGGGGCAGGCTGTCGGTCGAGATCCTGATGCTTTGCCCCCTCGAAACGTATTGGAGAATGCCATGAACTACGTATACTGTATGACGACGGGGATAGGAAGGGGAAATGTTCTTTTTGCCTTGAAAGCGGCAATCCTGACAAGTGAGACTTTTTCCGTTGCCTTATAATATGGTAGCCGCTGACTCTGTTACAGTCCTTCTAGCATTACCTTCATTTCACAAGTCATCTGCCGCATATGCATACAGTACGCTTACCGGATGCTCCACTTCACGTTGACTCACCATGATCACAGAAAATAAATCTGTATGGGCTGTGTGAGTTCACGTTTGTGCAATGCCAAACTTCAATCTTAGCGTACACAGTGTTATGGGACAGCTGACCCTAGCCCGGTTCCGTGGAGACACCACCTTCGGACTGTTAATACGGATAGGCAGTACTTTCGTTGGCGGAATCATTGGTACGATTATGTGGTGCGTATCTTGTTTCATCCACACGTGTCACATCGTCCGACAACCACCCATCAGGTATATATCCTCGGGATCCGGTAAAGGGAACCTCTTCGGTTTGGTAGCTGTATGCTTTGTGTGTTTTCCTTTTATGTTCTTCTTCCGCCTTTATATGCCTATTTTTCCCATGACCAACCTGATCCTTTGGGTTACGGTTGCTTTGGTACGTTCATTGACGCCATTCATCCAGTTCTTCTCAAGACCTGACGGGGTCAAAAGGTTATCGGATATTCGTACCAAGATACACATCTTCCCTCGAGTTCATTGAAAGGTTATGGTTTTAACGTTGCTTGGGCAAGTTACTCTTTTGAATCGCCTCTCATGCCCTGCCTTACGTTCTCTCGAACAGAAACGGTTTGTTCTCGTCACAATTGGAGTGACGGCCGCCGGGTATGTCATCTCACTCGCGTCAAGTCTGCGTATCGAATATTTGGATAGCATTTTCTCGTTTCTTCCTCCCTCCACGACAATTCGCTTGTATCAACGAAAAACTTTGGCGACCACGACGGCGGAAATTGGTTCTGTATATTGTTCTGTGATTTCCTTTGCAAACACGAAAAGAGAGGGCGATCCAGCTGTAATCGTTCAACACACTCAAGCCATCCTCAGTAAACTGAAGAGGTCTCTCGTGTTGAAAGAGAACGTTACGTATGAGGTGTGTCCCATTTTCTCAGCAGCATGCTATTGAGCTGAACGCGTCTGAGTTTTCGCTCCGGGGCAAATGGCCTGCCGAGAGATATCAACGAATCCTGGACCTGCAGATGTAAGGTATACTATTCAAGTCATTCTGTCACTCAACAACTAGCGCAGCCAAATATCAAAGTCATTGTCTCACTTGACGTCAGCCCTCGAGCAAATGGAGCCTGCATGGGCCCGCGCTTTCTTGATGCGAACGCAATTGTCAAATGCGGACTTTCAAGGCGACGTGTTGGCTGTCATGAGTATGTGGCCCATCTGTATCTAATACTGTCAATGCGTGCCTCATGGTCACCTATAGGTCTAATATCGTCCTCTCTTCGGACCGGGAATCCGCTTCCTCAAGTGACGCCATGTCCACTCCTCCACCGTTTTATGGAGCATCAGCATGGTCTGAACGTTGTACACAAGGAATGTGAGGACGACTGCGGCTTACCGAAGGTGTTGACAGAAGAGACGTTGGAGAGCCTGCAGTACCTGTACGCCACACTCAATTTTTATTGCACTGCCCCGGAAAATGCGTTTGTTTCAGGATCTTTTCCGTCGGCGTGTCAACCGCGTTTAGTATCATGTTGCGTCTGGACAAATTGATGGTTGCAGTCAAGGAGCTGGTCGGGGAACAGTACCACATCGACGGCGTGGGTCTTCCGATGCACCGTCAACGCGGGCGTGGGGTGCCCATGCCCTCTCCTGTCCCTACGCTCATGCTTGGATCGAGCGCGTAGTTGGTGGCTCGCCGCGACCTGGTGTCGCGTTGTTCCAGCATCGCACGAAATTCCGATGGTTTTATTTTAGTAGGGTCTCAGTGGTCTGGTTGAGCCAGGCGATGGGTATGCGTAGGGTAGCGTTAGGAAGCATGAATATATCAATGCGATCACTGCATGGTGACGACGCCGGCCCTCACCGTAACGTGCGGCACCCTTTAGGGTGCAGGTTGTTGGGGTATGTAAGCGCTTATGTAAAGATTGTTTGAGGAGCCCAAGTTACCTGATTTGGCTGGCGTCAACCACGTGAGCAACCACCACGGATGAAGAGGGTGCATAGTAGGCCAAACGGCCTGCCACTACACGACGACAAGAGCGACGAGGGCGCGGCCACACGGCCACCAGGACGGCGCGACGACCCGACTCTCACAACGACGAAGGCGAGTGGGGATGCAAGGGGTGCACTACCACTATACGACGGTGCCCTATCCGCGCTCCCTCTCACGATGATGACGACAGCTAGGGCGAGGACTACGCGATAGCACGCCACCACCAACATGATTGCGGCGGCGACGAAAGGGAGGGACGAAATGATGTACCGTGGCGACGGTGACCGCGACGAATCGTTGACGCAACGGCGTTCCCGAACCCCCATGGCGACGACGATGCAGGCGAGGGCAAGGACTGCGCGGTAGCACGCCACTACCAACACAACGACGTCAGGCCCATTACGACCACATGATGAAGGACGCGACGACGTACCCACCATCCCCAAGATGAAGACGGCGAGCAGGGGACGGGGGGCGCGACCATGCCAGGGATGAGGGTGGCGCGACGGCACACTGCCACTCTGTCACAACAACACGCATGCGCCGGTAAGTATAGGCTATTGGCGGGTACGGGTACGAGTACCACTTGTGGTAAGTAATACTCTTTCTGTATGATTGTATGATACAAATGTGCCAGAGGTGGTACCAATATTCGAAACAGTGTAATAATACGAAAGTTAACAATTGAAATGACAAGGCTAAGGGGGTGCGAGGGTCCAGGAGCACCCTCCGGGCTTGATATATGATATGGGGTAGGTAGTACAAAATTCCTGGACCCTTTAGGGTTCAGGTTGTTGTCCCCCATGTACGTAAGCGTTTATGTAAAAGCGTCGTATTTCGTAAGCTACATCTACATAGCGGTCGAGTAACGTTATCGCTTGTCGACTTTCCAACTCTTGACACACTGGCTTTCAAGTGCTCTGATTGGTCGACATACCTCGGCAAAGAACAGGTTCCTGGCCCAACCTTTTTGGGTGGAAAAATCCTGCGTTTTTCCTCGCTTAGCCCCAGACCAACTTTTTGATGTGGCTTAAGCCGCTTGCCGATAGAACTACGTTTGGCGAGTTGCATTGCACCTCCGATCCAAACGGCAGTGTGTGGCGACACGGCTAGATCTGATGGGGTGTTCGCACGCGCGCGTGACAGATGTCGTTTCAACAAACCCCATTGAGCAAGAGAACACCAAGCGCCGGAAAGCTAATCTGTCCACGCACCGATTTGCCCCTCCCACGATGCACTGGCAGCGGGACATGACAAAGTGCTGGTGGAGCACAGAGCGCATGCACGGGGCACGGGGCGGAACGCAGCACTCCGACCGGGCATGCGCGGGTGCATGTCGTCGGGTGTCAGTTCAGGTTCGGACAAGAGCTGTCCGATGTAGCGCTCCGCGAACATGAAGAATGCAACAACAGGCATCTAGACTACCCGCGATCCTGCGCAGGTTGCGACTCCGATTCGCGTGTGGCGCATACTTCCTGAAGAAGAACTGCCAACGGGCCTTGCCGAGCCGCATCACGGACGCAGATGCATATGAGATGGCGCAATTATGCGCACCTAATCGCCATCCCCTTTTTCCCCCGAGGTGAAGTCGCGTCTGACATCGCCATTAGAGCGCACCAAGAGGTCCACGTCCACAGAGAGCGCTAGTGGTATGTACCTTGGCGGGTGGCTGCGCAGTGTTCTTCGCCACCAAGGCTGTCCCGCCATTTTTCCCCGGGGAAGATGTGATGGAGGGTGGTGATCGGCGGGAGTAAGTTTGATACCAGCGCCTAGACCGCCCATCATTCGGCTACCCAAACGTTTGAGCACCGTCCGGAATGGCCATAATCCTACCTGAGAGCGTTGGGGCAGTACGCGTGGCTGCGGCAAGTGCGGGACAAGAAGTAGAACACCCGACGATGTCGTCATCGATGGCAGGTGGGGCTAGACACTGGCTAGACCTCGCCACATATGCCTGCCCATGCACGACGGAACACGGTCCGTCTACGTCCAGAATTTTTTTTCTCTGACATGCACGCGCTCCCACACTCTGGTGAGCGACCACCGAACGCCGTGTGGTATGGATGAAACTTCGGAACGGGGATGCCCACGGCCCAGCGTTTCACGCGGGAACGCCAGCCTGAACGCGGGATTTTAGGTAGTCAGGGGTGCATGCTCTGGCTTCCGTTGCTTGGCGGGCATGGGCCGTCGTAAATAGCGGTAAGGGGGGCTGATATCGTTTTACCGTGAGCGCGTCTTGGGGCGTTGAAACTCGTCGTACGGTGTGTATGGCTGGCGCGCGAACGCAGCAGACAGAGAAGAGATTAGCGTTGGTTGCTGGATAAGCCATCCTCGTGGTCATGAGACTGAAATGCAACGTGGACGGAACCAGATTTAGGTCAAAGAACGTGTCCTGCTTGAGCCAATGCGCGTTCAAGACAGCCCTGCACGACTGATATGGTTAGATGAATCCGTGCACAAGCTTGAACCCGCCCGTTCTCATGCGTTGTTATGCATGGCAGTGAGATCTCGTAAGAATGGAACACGTGATGTGTAAGTGTAGATTATGTAATCATTCCCTGGCTTGGTTTGTTGCGGTCAAAAAATCAGTCGCTGAGATGCCCATAAAACATTTGGAAAGTGAGTTGGACGGGTCTTCATGTCCAGATGATCCACTGACGTGTTCAAAGACTATCTCGCCGACCGGAAGCATCTCCAGACATGTCCTCTCAACGTGTTGGCCGACTCGCGACTTGGGATTGATGCGTCTTATTATCTCCAGCAGCTTACCGACAACCCGCCGTCACGGGAACCACTTCTGGCAGCGACAGGCGGTCTCCCACTCGCACTCACGCAGCGCATCGAAGCCGATCTGCGTACCCTCGAAAAACTGCACATCAAGCCCGTCTTTGTCTTTCCTGGCCTCCTCCCCGCAAAGCGATGGAAACAGTACCAACACCACGGCGAGTACAACGAGGCGTGCAGGGACAGGCGAGAGGCGTGGGCAAAGTACGAGGCAGGCCAGGAGGACGCGGCCATCAAGCTTTTCGAGGGCCGTAGCGGTCTCTCCCAGTGGGATCTCTGGCGCATGGTGCTTCGTGTCTTTAGGCACCGCAACGTCGAGTTCCTCGTCGCACCGTACGTCGCCTGGGCGCAGGTACGGCCTCGTGTGTCGAGCGTCTACTGCATGCTCACCCAGCGCACAGCTCATCTATCTCGTGCGACACCAAAAGTCGTACATCCACGCCGTCTACGGTCCCACCGATACATTGCTGTACCCAGGCGTGGACAAGCTCATCACCTCTCTCGATCTCACATCCAACTCGCCCTCGTTCACATTCACCTCCAAACGCACCATCCTGAACGACCTCGGCGTGAACGAGGACCAGTTCCTCGACATTGGCATCCTCGTCGGGTTCGACCACTCCCCCACCTTTCCGCCCAGCATGCATGAACAGGCGCTCAAAGCGACCGTCGACATGGTCAAGTATTATAAATCCGGCCACGCCGCCGTGTCTGCCTATCCGGATCACCACGGCGTTAAATCGACTCAATATGCGGATCAGTACGCGCGCACACGCTCCATGATCAAGTATTCGTTGATATTATCGTCGGAGGGAACCGTCGTACCGCTTCCGCTCGCCATAAATACCCCTTCTAGCCACGGTCCGAACCACCACCCACATCACCCGACTGCAGCGGATATTCCATCGGACCTGCACGAGATATTTACTCACCGACTCCCGGACGAGGTCTATTTCTATCTCTCTCGGGGGCTGTTGGGCCCCCAGGCGCTGGTGTGGCTCACGAGCGGGCAGATTGTGGAGCCACCCCCGCTTGATAACGGCGAGACGACCGAGTACAAGCGGTTCGTCAAAGAGGTGATCACGGACGGGCAGACTGGACCGCGTGCGACAGCGTTGGCGCTGATCAGTAGTACTGCGCACACGTTTTGGAACAATCGAAAAGTGATGGGCAACTTTTGGTTTGAAAACTCGGGGTCACATGGGCAAAAGCCGATACAGCATAATTCAGCACCGACGGTACAGCTGGTGGAACGTGTGTCGGGATGGAACGTGAGCTATGCGATCGTGGAAGAAGAGCTGAGGCGACAGAACGTGCGTTGTATGTGTGTTGACGTATTCGAAGCTGACCATCAGGCAGTCGTCCACGATCGATTTCATGCTGTGTCTTGGCGCGACTGCTTCGGAAAAGCTTGCCCTGCGGACCAAGGGAAAAAATCTGCCGGGTGGCCAGCTGGACAAGAAGGACGAGGTGGTGGGCAATGTGATTTGGCGATTCCTGGAGCTGAGAGGGTGAGTGCTGTCTCGGGGGTGTCGACCAAGTGATGGACGGGAACAGGTTCCTGCTGAACTCACATTTGCATTCGCCGCTGGCGAGAGCCATGTACGCTGCTGTCAAGCACGCACGGCTGAACGACAAGTTCCAGGAGCCCCTGTACTTATTTCTGGAGCTAGTGAGAGCGGGCGTGATGCACGGGCACTTGTGGTCTGGCCGGGCATTCAGTGGTGGGCCGAGCTTTGGGACCGGTAAGGGAGCTCTCACGAGAAGGGCTGTGCTGATGTGATTGCAGAGGAAGAAAAGTCGTGCATGTTGCTGGTCATGCGGGTGCTGAGCATCGTGCCATTGAACTTCAAGGTGGGCGGGAAGGACGAGGCGCTGGGGGATGGCTGACAGATGTCCAACAGCCACAGCCATGGTCTGCGCCGTTGTCCCGTGAACTGCTTGTGTTCAACTCGTTTGTGCGATCGCTGACACGGGCGCTGCGGACGTTGCTGGAGGTGACGACGCTGAACATGCTGCTTCGGAATGATGCGCGTCGTGCGCGAGACGATCTGCTGGACATTACGATTTCGCTGCCATTTCAGACGGAGGTGAACACCGGGTTCGGGGTGCTTGCCAAGGTGTACTTGGACACGTTGACGCATCTGAACAACCAAACGCGGGTGCGAGATCCGAACGCGGAGGGGGTGAGGGAGTGCAAGCAGATGGCGCTCGAGATCTGCGAGGAGACGTTTCCTGGGGTGAAGCAACCTAAACAAGAAGTTGAGCGGGGCTTCCGGTTCTGGGACATTGTAAGTGATATGTGGGTGCGATGGAGGAGCGAGGCTGACATGTGTGCAGGCGTTGACTGCCATGAGGCAGCTTCACTCTGAGGGTGCGGTGCTGCGGGAACTGATTGACCAGTTTGAGGCGGCGGAAGCTTGGCTGGCACCGATGCGACCTTGACAGGGTCAGAAAAAGAATTTATTATTTTTTTGAATTAAAAAAATAAATAAATTTTTGAGGGAGTTTTTTTGATCTGGGATCTGAGACCTAAAAAGGAAATGATCTCTTCTCATGCCATGCCATTGCGTTGTTGGCTCGCGTGGCAAATCGCCTGTTTATAAAATGCGTTGACTGCTCGTCGTCGCCCCTCCAATGCCCGCCGTCATGTTTGCCCCGTCTGAGCTCGTCATCGACTGCGAGCTCAAACACCCTCACCACCTCGTCGTATGCCAACCCCACGCCATCCAGATCATACAGCTCGTCGAGGGCCCACCACCACCAGCACGGCCCATCTCGTCCGTCATCGAGTCTTCCAGCGCTGGATCATCCTGCCCATCCGACTCGGAGTCCGACGAGGACTGTTCGTCCTATTGTTCCTCCATCATCACGCCAGACGATGCGGACCCAGAGCGCGCGCCCATACCGTGGACGGACGACACCTACTCTGTGCGGATGAAGCGCGTACACGCCTGGAGGGACGGTTTTGTGAACGCAACCTGGGACCTGTCCGGTATGTGTGTCATCGGCTGTGTTGTGCCCACTGACCCGGGCGCAGAGACGACACGGATACCACTGAAAAGAAAAACGCATCCGCATCCGGCGGAGGACGATGCTGTGGGTCTCCCTTTGGGCTGGGTGGCGGTTTTCTGAGCTTGAACAGGTCTCACAGACATCGAAACGCTCGCGGCTATCGAGGCTGTCTGGACACCCCTGTCCCGCGTGCGATGCCCACTTTCCGTCGCGGTCGAGTCTACAAAAACACGGGCTGGATCCAGAGGTGCCGGAAGCCTGTCGGGTCGCGGTGGAGTACAATTTTGAATGAGCTGGATTGGACTATTGTACGATAACCCACGCCTATTCTGCAGCCATAAAAGCGTGTACACTAGTTGTCGCAGTTAATTATACCGTATTAATCATGAACGCTCGGAACTTGGTGCATTCTTGGACGTGCTCCCACCTGCGCTCTTAATCCGGTAATTTCTCGTCCGAGTGTGAGAGCCGTCGTACATTTGCAAAGTCATATCCGATCATGTGCTTGCCTTTTGACCCCCACATGCCAAAACGTCTCTGTCGTCTCCTCTTCCTCCTCCTCCTCGCCCTCGCCGCCCTTCTCTGGCTCTACCGCCCCTCGACCGACGACGACGACGACGACAGCGCGGACCACGCCCTGCCCCCCCTTTACGAAGCCTACCACGACTATGAACGCCGCCTGCCACAACACAACCTCTCCTTGCCCTTTCCAGACGGCCGCGACGCCAAGTTCCTCTGGCTCCCCAACCACGTCACAGGTGAGCTCTTCGTTTTCAACCTGTCCCCACTGACCTGGCCAGCCTCGGGCTGGGGCAACTTTATGCAGGAACTCCTCCTCAACGCCCTCCTCGCACACGACTCCAACCGAGCGTGCGTCTGCGCATTTCCCACTCACGCCCACTCACCTCGTTCTAGTTTCGTCTTTGACAATTACACATGGGCGCGCGACGATCGCGAGTTCTCGGAATTCAACGGGAAGCTGATCCCAGCACGGATACCCCTCTCAGCCATCATCAGTGGTCCGTCTCCCTGCGCCCATACCCTTCCTGATCCTCACCCCCGTTTCAGGTCCTATCATTGGCTCGGCCTTTGACCCTGGCCATCCCACCCCCCGCGCCGTGCACAAGGACTATTACAGGCAAGTCTGCCCGGACCCCGTCATCATCAACACCGGCGACGTCGTCACAGAGTCCATGCGCTACGACAACAACGTCCCCGCAGCCCACATCTTTGACCGCTGGCTCGACAAGCTCACGTCCATCGACGACCCCTGCGTCGAGATTCTGCACGGCTCCCCCCAGCTCTTTGAGATTTGGTGCGCACTCGGCCCGCCGATGGCGCTCAGCTAATGGCTCATTCAGGCTCTTTGGTTCCACCCGGATTCTGTCCATGTGGCCGCGCCTATCAAAGTCCCCCGTCCTCCTCAACTTTTCGTGGTCTCCGCTCGTGCTCCATGCGTTTGCCCGCAACGCCAGGCTCTTTGGCGCACCCACCACGTCCGCCCGGTTCCTCCCGTCCTATCTGCGCCACGCTCCCACCCCGACCGGCTTGCACGACGTCGCACCGGTCCTCACAGCACCCCACATCGATCCGATTCCCGGCCTCCTCGCCCTCCACATCCGCCGCGGTGACTTTTCGGAGCACTGTACCAATCTCGCCGGATGGGGCTCGGACTGGAACGGGTTCAACAAGTTTGCGACGCTACCCGACAAGTTCCGGGTGCCGTACGGTGGGAGCGACGAGAGCAAGGTGGCACTCTACCTGCAACGCTGTTTTCCCACGATAGAGCAAATCGTGACCCGCGTGCGCGAGGTGCTCGGCGACCAGCGCAAGACGTATGGGCGCAGGCGCGCGCTCAAACGGGTGTACATCATGACGAACGGGGACGAGGCCTGGCTCAACGACCTCAAAAGGGCGCTCAAGCAGATCCAGCATTGGGACTCTGTGACGAGCAGTCGGGATCTCCAGTTGAGCTGGGAGGCCAAACCTGTCGCGCAGGCCATGGACATGCTGGTGGGCCAGCGTGCGCAGGTGTTTATCGGCAACGGGGTACGTCTCTTTGCAGTGTGCATGCTTGCGCTGACGGTGTCCAGTTTTCGAGTTTGACGTCCAACATTGTCATGTTTCGCATGTTGCGCGAGATTCCGCCGGAAGACACTCGGCTTTGGTGACCCTGTGGCTCTTTAAATTGCGTGGAGCCCTTGGAATACGCACGCCGTGCCCGCCCTTCAGGCCCCTGACCTATGCGGTAGTATCTTGCATATGTACATGGTTCCTTGTGGATGTTTCCGTCACTGGCGCGGTTGTATGGTACATGAGCCAAGTCTAATACTTTTGCCTGCATTCGCGGGTGGGTGCCTGAACAGGAACGTGGGGCTCCATCGACCTGTGGGGTTTGGAATATTCCATTCGAACGCCCCGTTGCGCACGTCGATCATGTCCCAATGCTAATCGCGACGTTGAACTCGGGATGATGGGTTGGTCCGGTCGCGTTGGATGCCGTATGATGAGGACCAGTGTCTTTACGTCGATCCTGTCACCCGCTCTCGGTTCGCAGGGCCATCAGCTCCAAAGGTGCCGTCTCCGCGGATGCAGCTCGTGTGACACTGCGCCCGGTGGCAAGTATCTGCGAGCAAGGTAGGCAGGGTCGCGCACGCGCACGAAAAAAAGAAGCCCTGCACTAGGGTGCGCGTCGGCCTAGGCATGGCCATTTGAAATGGGGACGCCACCGTGGTCCGGCAGCGCGGGTCGACCCGTGTCGTCTCGCAGGGTGTGAGCTCACGCCCCCAAGCGTCTGTGCGTGATTGGGTGCACAAGACACGACCGAGTGAACGTAGACATGGCGATGCCAAGACCCGCACGTCGTGGTGTTGTAAACGTCTTCTCACTCGACGTGGTAACGGACCGACGTGTGTACGCAGTCAAAGACGCCGTGCGGCGTGTCCATTGGAAATGGCCAACTCAAAAAAAAAGTAGTGCCGGTGCGGGATCAACGGTCGTCCCCCAAGCGTTGAGATCGTGGTCTATTCCCAGCCGAGTGCAGACCGTGGTCCAGATGCCCATGCCAAGACCAAAAGGCACCTAGGACCGTCATTCGGATACAATCAACAGGGGCTTGATCGCACGGGGTTGCGATGAACTTGCATGAGAACTAGAGTGTGCAGATTGCATCCCCATGTTCCTATCAGATACGACACGTGTTACGTGGGCGTGCACAAGCGCCAGCGGCGTGTGGCTCGTTGATAGGACAGGGGTCCTTCTGGAGGCGTAGCGGATGGGAACGATCACGGTCCTCGTTTGCTTGCCGACCGCGTTCGAGTTGCCTTTTTCTCCTGGGGACAAGCAGTGCACGCAGAGGTGAAGTCATGGCTGATTGCACGCTTGGCGCATACCTGACATGGGTGCTCGTGCGAGCGTTGGGCTGTCCATGTGGCGTGACTTGTCCACGCGCGGGATGCCCTGCCACAGCGCACAGGTGCTCTGACACTGAGGCGTGATAGATGAGGCCACCGATGAGCCCGCTCAGGGCGACTTATCCCCATCGTGGTCATGTGCGTCTTTGTCTCCCACCATCAATGAAATCACCGCTTGGCTGTCGATTGTGCGAACAGCGCCATGGAGGATCATTCGCGGCATGCGACGTGGCCCGCGAGAAACTTGAAGGCGGGTATGCGCTCCACAGGACGAATGGAGTGACGGCGCATAAGCATGACGCGCTGCTGACAATGCCATTGGACATGTCCGAGGGCCGTGCAATGCTCACCTCCATTCTGGGATGAAACGCTTCGTAAGGCAAACCGAGATGATGTGCATCGTCGAGGTCATACCGTGAGTGTCTAATTACCCGTAAAGGTAATACCCCTATTCATCCTCACTAAGCCTCGACCGAGTCTCGGGACATGGTACAAGATAAAAACCACGACGGACCTCGACATCACCACAATGAACTCGGACAAGGGAATTCAGATCGCCCTCCGTCGCAGCAACGAGCGAGGCCACGCGGACCACGGATGGCTCAAGACCTTTCATACATTCTCCTTTGCCAGGTGCGCTCGCATGCGTCTCGTCTTTGGGATAGCCCCTGAACGGACCCCACAAGCTACGCGGATGCACGCCACGAAGCCTTTGGTGCGCTCCGCGTCCTGAACGAAGACCGCGTCGCCGCCCACTCGGGCTTCGGCACCCACCGCCACGAGCACTACGAGATCTTCTCCTACGTCGTCGACGGACAGCTCGCGCAGTAAGCCTCTTTTTCCGTGCCGACCCCCGCGCTGATTCGGGCACAGCCAGGACTCCATGGGCAACACCGAGGTGCTCTCCCGCGGCGCCCTCCAGATGACGTCCACGGGCACGGGGATCGCCCATTCCGAGAAGGCGCACGGCAGCCAACCCGTGCACTTTTGCCAGATCTGGGCCTCGCCCCGCCCTGGCCAAGGCAGGGGCACGCCCGCCTACTTTACGAGGTGCGTCTGTCTCTCCGTACCGAGTGCCGACGCCTGATCGCCAACATCAGGTACGTGACGGACGAGGAGAAGACGAATCGGCTGGTGCCTGTCGTGGCGCCCGACAACGCGGCTGGGACGTCACGCCGTAGAGAAGACAGCGGACCGGCGCCGATTCGGGCCGAGCTCTGGATGTACGCCGCTCTGATTCATCCCGGCGTCTCGCTCGTCCACACGCCCGTCGGAAAGAAGGGGTACGTCCATGTGATTCAGAGGTCGGGGTACAACCCGGGGCCGGCGAGGGGCGCTGCTGTCAAGGTGGGGTCACAGGCTGGCGGCCCGCACGTCGAGTTGCGAGAAGGAGACGGGGCGTATCTAGCGTATGCGCCAGGCGCCGAGCTTCGACTTGAAAACAACGGCCAGGACGTCGTGGAGGTGCTGCTCTTTGATCTAGAATGAGCATTTGAATCGCTGTGTAAACCTGTGCCATGACTCGGTGTACTGTATTCTATTGGTTCGCTTAGTATTGAAGGCAACTTCCTTGTGATTTCATCCTGTCATCCATTCTCCAGGGTTGCATAGAACCGTCTAGCCTCATTGGAATCGCTTCTCTGGGGGGCGTCTTTCTCGCGTGCATCAAGGTTTGCTTGTCAAGTGGGCGACATTGTTCTGGCGTGTGAAGGTCAAGCTCCGAATTGTGTGAGACAAGTCAGGCGAAGATGTAATTGTTCATCGATAACAGCTGGTTCGCACCGCGCAGTCGAATCCTCCCGCAGTCCTGTGCGAATTCCTGTGCGAGTACGTCTAATGCCTCGTTGACTCGCGCATGTACCATGTCATAAATAAAGGTGGGAAGCGGGGCGTCTGATCCTCCCAATGAAAGAACCACTGCCACACAATAGATAGGGTGCATTGTGCGCAACATGCGATGAACTCCAACGTAAAGGTAACCCGATCCTGTAGGTCTGTAGCGGATTCGCCTGTCCAGATCCTGTGGTTTGTTGACATCGTAGAAGATAACCTTCCGCCGAGAAGACCGAAGGGAATACTACTAGGTCCCCCTAATATCCTCGATTGTTCGCGAATACGCAAACCTTGTGCTTTGAGCATCGCATTTAGGTGATCGCATATCGCCGTCTTTGGAATATGTGGGCATGAGAGTCCAAAGACTGCCACTTGCGTAACCCCTGTCATGCGCGTGTGAGAGTGATATAACTCTTTCAAGTTAATCTCGTGATGCAGATGTGGCGGCTTGCAACACCGATCACAACCTGGTGGGAAGACAGTACAGTATCCCGGAGACGCAGAATAAACGGAGATTTCTGGAGGGAACTTACAATGTACCTGAAGATCAAATTCGAAGATGTGTGGGGTACCTTCAAGAACATCAGTATCGACCGCGTCACAACATTGATTGCATCAATGCATACTCCGCCGCAGCTGCTGCCACATAATCATAGGTTCCAGGGTGTGACAGGCCCAGAATGAGGCGCAAGACGAGATAACAGGGTAATTCACCACCCCGGCATCTTGAATGCAAGGATAATCACAGGGATGGCATAAATAATGTCGAACGTGCAACCACAGCATATGACGGACAGGGTTGAGCACATGATTGAGTGTCGGTTATTGCTGAGAACGAGCGCTGGACCTTCCGATGAAGGGTCAACACAGACCTCAGGACTCGACTAGGTGGGTCCAGGGAATGGCGTAGTCCGCAGCAGACACAACGAACATGATTTGGTTGGGATAACAACAAGACTGTGAACTCATAGCCCACAACAATCAATAATTGATCTGCGGACTAGCTCAATACCGAATTTGGCGCCTTTTGAGGGGCAAGCGGTGATGATCGGCGGTAGACAAGTTGGGGCGGCTTGAAGAATGACATCCCTCATCCGATCCACGTGTTCCCGACCCAAGTTCCCAACTTGGTCCCCTTTCGTGATTATCGCTTGCAATGTGAACTTTGTTCCCCCCGACTGTCGAACCTGGGCGTCCAGCTCAACTAGCATGGCTTCATCGGTGGCCCGTAAACCATGACGGCCAGAAACCAGTACGTATACCCGTCGGAGCCTTGGGCGTCGCCGGATCATTCAAATATCCAAATATGTTGATATGAAACGCTCACTCTTCGCGAGTGGTGACATAGTGGTTAAGCAGTGTGCCCCATTCCGGGCGCCCTCGTGAACCGTATCCAGGGGTGTCGACAACGACCAGCTTACCAGGGTGGGGGCCAACTCTGAAGAAGTTCAGAGCTTGGGTGTGACCCTGCAAATCCATCATGAGCCTCGAAATAAGAGTGGGAAAAATCACTGACCGCCTTCTTGGATGTGAACAGCAGATCTTTGCGGCCGAGAACAGCATTGAGCAACGATGATTTACCTACATTTGCTCTGCCTGGTAGAAACTCGTCGATTAAACGGGACCTCGAAATATGCTACTTACCAGTAACAACCACCTTGTATATCAGGAAGTAACACAATTCAATGAGCGATAATATCAACTCACCTCCGGTAGTCGGTTGACTTTCGGAAACGAATCGACATCCGTGACAGAGGTAAGAAACTCGGCAGAGCCTGGGTTTAGAAACACTGCCAATGGGCTCGTGGAAAATTTCTTGGGCACTAAACAAGCGTAGCGTTTTGAACACGACACTCGAGAAGACAACAGCCTTGACATGGTGCTTGAAGGAAGAAGGTTGTTTGGCTCTGTTATTTCTGAAGGCCTCTGCCAAACTTGCGTCAACTCGTCCGACATTTCCTTGACTCACAAATGGATCCCATGGACGAATCGACGACGGACGAGGACAACGCGTCGCAGACTACAGAAGACGATCCTCAAATTCCAGATAACCCGCCGCCCATCGTCGTCCCTCCACCCCCAGTACCAGTGCAACCGTCGACCCAAGCGACTCATCGCGAACGACCAAATTACCAGCTCAAACACACTCTACGAGGACACACGCAGTCCATTTCAGCCGTCAAGTTTAGTCCTGACGGGACACTCCTTGCGTCCTGCGGTGCGCATCCCTGCATATCCTTGTCTCTCGCACCTCGAGCACATCTGCTTACAGCCGCCGACAACATGATCAAAATATGGTCCCCGTTCACAGGAGAACTGATTCGAAATTTAAACGGTCACGCCAAAGGGCTGTCCGACATTGCTTGGTCCACCGATGGCATGTACCTCGCCTCCGCCTCCGACGACACGACGATACGGATATGGAACGTAGACACCGTGCGTTTGTCCTCTCCCTACATGTGCCTGTTCCCTGGACGCACGGTCCAAAGCTAGGGTTTGACCACGAAACACCTCCGGGGTCATTCGAGTTTCGTGTTTTGCGTCAACTATAGCGTCGCGTCGGATCTGCTGGTGTCTGGAGGGTGCGACGGTGACGTGCGGATCTGGAATGTGGCGAGAGGTTCGTCGTGTCGATCATGCTTCCTCTGGGGGCTTACCCCGTCTGCCAGGCAAGTGCACAAAGACGCTGAACGGCCATATGGATTATGTCACCGCCGTCCATTTCAACCGAGATGCCACGCTTATCGTGTCTTGTGCGCTGGACGGTTTGATGTGAGACCCTTCTTCCCTGTGAACGATGGCCGCTCATGTCTCGCAGTCGTATTTGGAACACCACCACAGGCAAATGCCTGAAGACGTTGACCGAGGGAAACGAAACGATATGGTACCCATATTCGCTCTCTATCACACCTCGACTAAACGTGCGCCAGTCAGCACGTGCAGTTCTCACCCAACTCGAAGTACATCTTGTCGACGGCGCATGACAGTGCCATTCGTCTCTGGGATTATCACACGTCTCGATGTCTGAAGACGTATCAGGGCCACAAAAACGAAAAGTATTGCATCGCGGCCTGCTTTAGTGTCACGGGCGGAAAATGGATCGTTTCCGGAAGCGAAGACAACAAGGTATATATCTGGGACTTGCAGAGTCGTGAGGTTGCACAAACTTTGGAAGGCCACTCTGGTATGCAGCTCATCTTGGGTATCTTGAGGGTATCTTGCTGAGAATTCTCAGGCGTTGTTGTCGCTGTCGCCGTAAGACGCTTCCACTTGACCGAATGGATTCTGATCAATATTTTCCTAGACTCATCCTCATCAAAACATCATAGCGTCAGGTTCGATCGAGCCAGATCTTGCGATTCGAATATGGACAGACCGAGAGTCCTCCGCTTGACGTATCGATATACAATTTGATCTGTTGTGCTGTAGCTCCCATGTCACACTGTCATCCAGTCAATATATATGTAGACGCATGTAATAAAAGTACACGAAAGCTTGGTCATCGTTCTGCTTTTCATACGGGTTTGGCGTTGACAAGATCTTTGGTCCGAGTGAGAACAGGGCGCGATTCTGTACGCCCTAAAGATGCTCACCTTTGGCAACCTGCTTGTCTGCATCCGTCAGTCCGGAATCGTGCGCTTCCAGGAAAGCATCCACTTCATCCATGACTTGATCGTCGTCCTCTCCATGAACCAAATCCAGATCACTATCGTCGTCATCTCCAGCATCATCGATAGCGAACGGTGTTCTTTCCATGAACGCGGCGTTGACAGCCTTCATGTGGGGCATGGGGGAGAAAGCAGATATTAAAGGTGGTTCGGAACCCCCGTCCTGCGCTGCCAAGGCGTCGATCGTGAGCGTAGACGATGAACCATGGGATGTCGCCAAGGTGCTCGAACCATCGGATGCGAGTGTCGACGTCGACCCGGGCGAGATGAGCGACTCGCGTGCCTTTGGTTCTTCCAACTTGGTGTAACGTCCAATGGTAGGCCGGTAGATAACCTGATGTTTGCCGATCGTCTTTCCAAGCTCGTCGCTGAGCTTGTGGAATATCTTCTTGTTATCCTCTGTTGCGATGTTGGACCAGAGGTCCTCCAAGAAGCCTCCGCCGGAAGTGGGTAACTCCAGGTCTGGGACAGGCTCCAGCTTGAATGAGGCTGACAAGTCAGTCTCAAAGAATGCCTCCAGTATTTCATCAGCCAAGACGACCATTCGGAAGCTGTTTGATTGCAGTCAATAAGGTCATTCAACTCCATAACATTATTCCGCACGTTGCAAGATTAAGATATGGTTGGTTGTGTCCTATTTGCTGAGGCACAGTCTTCCCGGTCTCACTATTTGTTTCTTGTGGCAAAAGGGTATCACCATACTCAAAGGCATTCGTCATAAAGCGGCTAACGGCCCCCAGATAGGCATCGCCAATTTCATGTCGGAAAATGAACTACAGGGACTAGTCAGATAATGATGCGTCATACCGTCTGACTCACCAGGAAAGATTCTGAGAGTGTCAAAACTTCGTCCTTTGTCAGACATCCATCCTTATTCTTGTCGTGGAGGCTAAAGAACCATTCTATGTTATCCATCAGATCGTTATACATCACACCGTCTAATCCAGAAACTAGGTCCTGATGTCAAAGTCAGCGCACAAATGGCAATTCGGCCGTGGTACCCACCTGAAACGATAAAGACCCTTTACAAGATATATCCCAGAAGTAGAAAAGTCTGTCAATGAGTTCATGCTCTGCAACCTGACGATCGACGCGTTGCTAATCCGAGATGAGACATCGGCAAAGACCTACCAGTATAGCAGTCTACACACCTGAAAACCGTTGAGCACAATCTTCTCATCCCGCGCCCAAGTCAAGACCTCACTCAGGAACACCCTGAAAGTCTTCAATCCGATCCTTGTCTCGGGTCTTTCTTGCATGCTGTCAGTGCTGACGAGCAGCGAGGGCGGCGCGACAGTTGGTGGGGGTGGCTCTATGCACATTGCTTTGTAAAGCGCGTCGTAGATTAAGCCCACCTGCTCCTTTGTGAACCTTGCGAGCGTCTTGAGATTCCGAATGGCAGCCCGTCTTGAAAAATTCTCGATGTTATTGACGATTTCATTACGGTATTTGCGACGCTCCGAGAATATCGTCTCATCAGTGATTACTGCAAACTCGCGGAAGGACACCAGAAGGAGCTCCTGGAAACGTGTGATGGCACGCGCCCTCGGGTCAGATGAATCAGGATGTGCTGATTCCCCGAGAGATGCAAAATACTCTCTCATCAAGCTGCAAAGGATAAGGATAACTACGACTGGCGCACAGAATAACAGCCTACTTCAAGAACCCTCCATCATCTTGAATTTGCAACAGTTTTTCGCCGTTGATCTTGAGGATTGCTAGGAAAGGAAAATAAGTTTGGTCGAATCAGGACCAAATACACTGACCAAGTCTGTGCAAGTGTCAGAAAAGATTCCACCACACAACAGGAGAATCGTACCCAAGCTGAAACAGTACCTTCGGACCCATGCAGAAGAAGCAGTCAACTATCCGAAAAGCAAACACCATCGGCATGCTGTTGATGTACCTTATAGAGAAGAATGAACTAAAGAACCGAAGCTAGTCTACGCCAAAGATCGTACTGACAGGCTCAGGAACCACGGCAAAGACGCCACCGACAGTTGCACGTCAACAGCCAAAAAGTGGTCATGTATCATAGGGAGACATCGCACGACCAGTGACTCGAAGACTCTCTGATCGAGGAGTGTCCCGTGCATTGTCGGACTTGTCGACGATCAGTTTCTATCAAGATTGATACGGGTACAGGCGCACCTATAGTATCCGGGCAAAAGGCGATCGCACAACACTTCAAGCAGCCAGAAAGCCTGTTCTTCTGACATATAGCTAGAGATTGTTGATGGGCCACATGAGAGAATGTAGGGCGTGACACATACATGAGAATCGCTGCCGCGAGGATATTCATTGCCTAGATAAATGGACATTGCGAAGGGCGCCGGAACGGGACGCACCGACATACCTGACAGTACCCTACTTCGGGGTTCTTGAACGAATAAGCTTGTAAGACCCGACGAAGAGCACCAATCCCCTCCTCCGATTGGTACCCAGCATATTCAGGAAGACTACGATGTAAATCTTTTTCGATGTCCTCGAAGCTAGTGCTCTGCTTGCCCTTGATATCCTCAACTAGCACACTATACAGGCCGGGATTCGTATATCGGAGATAAAGTGAGCCAGATAGGGTCTCCCAAATCTCTCCACGGAGTCGATTAGGTAGCCCAACCTGCACGAGACGCGTGCATTGGGGGTATCTCAACAAAGTCAAGTTTCGACCATGCACTGTTTCAGGTGTTATCATCGGGATAAACCGGAACAAGTAACTTACTCTGCAAATATGTGGTCCAAAGCTTGATTTTCGAAGCTTCTCGTAATCTAAATGTGCTCAGGGGATGAAATGACAAGTGGGGAAGAAAACTCACTTCTTCGGATCACCCGGAAACCTGAACCTTAGGCCCAGACCCCCGTGGAAGTCAGCTTCCGGGGTTGGAGATCCTTCCTTGGTCTCTGTGATCAGACTACCGTCTTCTCGTTCACGGTCGGCCACTGAAGATGTCGTTGACATGAGCGCTTCAGAATAGCAACTCTTTACGAATCCTTTCACTGTCTTCATCTGGCCCCGCTGAAGCTCTGCTTTCAACGACTCGCGCAGGAGAGCACAGAACGCATCCGCTGTTGGCCGCAAAGAAGTAAGTTGGACGATCTACGAAGTTGTCAGCATATCACGTGAACATTGACAATGACTCACGATCTTCATGCCATGCCACGTTAATAAACTAAGTGCATAGACTCCAGCCCGAGCATTGAGCCGTTCCACGCGTCGTATGGTTGACAGGGGTAAGGTGAACCGGACTGATTTACGGTCCAGTGAGGAAAACCCGAGATATGGCGGGATGAGATGCAGCTTCCCTGCCTGGACGAGTAATGTGGCTCGGTTTCTGAGTAGTAAATGCTAACGAGCTCACGTATGCATCCTCGACGCCTTGCTCACCCAGACTGAGCACTGCATTGATATCCATCTTTTCAGTTTCTGGAGCACTTTGCTTGTCGTCATCTTTGGAGGGGGACGTGTCTGACAATTCAGGAATCGAAAAGAAAAGATGAAGTAACTGCTCCTTGGAGGGCTCCTTGAAGTTCCGCAATTGGGTTGATATGGTGGACATGTCTGTGACTATGAGGCCTCCACTTGCGTTCTCTCCCTTGCCTAGCGAGAATGACAAAGGTAGGCGTGGGCCTTGCAAACAACCAGCGAGCTATGAGCTAGTCCCAAGGCGGTGTAACGTTAGGCAGTGAAACCGTAGTGGAGTGTTGGTTGAGGAGCGCCTGCGAGTTCCAAATGAGGTAACGTAACATAAGCCTACGTAAGTGATAATACCCACTAGACCAAGTACTGTTTCAGCCAAGTAGCATCCAAGAAAACAGATAATCGCATATCGACGATTTTTGCTCCTAACACATCCGAAAGCTTAGATCCTGACTGCTCCCAAAATGTTTCCATTCCCAAGTCTCCCTAAAGTGAGGGCAAGGGTCCGAGTCAATCGACGTTACCTTTCCGACCCATTTATCAACGACAGCCTCTTTTACAATACCTGAGTCAGTCAATCGGATAATCGCAAGGTTTGGGCAAGCTAGACCGAAGAAATCCTTGTGAGCAACTTGAAGAGTATTGTTGTGTGGTGGTAACACGCTGTGACCGCCTAGCATGTTGGGCCGACTGGATGGACTCTCGAGTTCAGGGACTTAAGAATGGTTTTCAAAAGCAAACAGGTCAGGATGTAGTCTTGCATAATATTTAATTCCCATCTTACTGCGTATCCGTTTCTTACGGAGTCACAGGGCACAAGTTCTTCGGAAGCCCGATTGTACAACTATTAGGTTTCAAGCTTGAATCCAGTGTGGTGACGCCTACCAGCACTCGTATAGCACGGCGTGAAGATCCGACTAATTTTTAGTTCACAATATCGATGCTAACTAGTGTAAACGTAACTCAGAAATATAGATGCTGTACCGCATATCTCGGAACGGTGGATATTGGATAGGTATATATGAACTCACGATTAAGAGCGCACGACACCATTATGTACTACTCATTTGCGATGCAATATCATTACCAGAACCTATTTGTTTCTGGGCTAAGTCGTTGAGTCATACGTAACATAACTACGTTGGACGTCAGACTAGACCACTTATCGTGGATTGAGCAAGCGTTGTCATCAGAAAAGAAGGGCGCTCACCCCATTTCCAATAAATACTTGAGCCCGCTGAGCGACATACATGTCCAGACACTGCGCAACAAACTTCTGCTCCCAGGTAATCTGCAGGTCTCGGCTGCTACTGACTTTGTCCCAGTTCATATCGCGAGCAAGGGTGGATTTGAGTTCTTCAACCCACAATTTCTGTCCGTTCGTCATAATGTATAGGTAACGTAGAGGGTCTGCGGTTTGCGTGCGGACCTCCCTAACCTTCTCCACAATCTGTTCGATTGATGGGTAGCAGTGTCGAACGTACGTCTCCGTATTCTCCTCCGATGTTTCCCCTCCGCCACCGCCAATCGGTGGCTCGAACCTGTCATGAAACTCGGGGAACGAATTGAACGCGTTCCATTCTGCATTCCACTTGCTGAGGTGCTCGCAGTGGTCTTTAAAGTCCCCCCGGCGTATGTGAATCGCAAGAAGTCCGAGAATAGGAGAGTGGTCGGTCCCGTCTTGGGAACCGAAGATACTTTTTGATCTTATCGGGTCGAAAAAGTGCCGGTTTTTTTCGTAAGCGTCGTAGATGAACGGTGACCATCCCCAGTGCATAGAGACAGGTGATTTCTCCAGGTAAGGCCAAATGGTCAACATCCGCTTCTTGTTCCCAAGGATCCTGTTTCAGGTCCAAAGGGGGTTAAAACGCTACGACGCGCTGGCGCATCGTAACTACGCACCAAATTTCAAAAATTTGATTGCTATTAGGGTCTATCATGAGGCACGGGTCCTCGACCGAATTAATCGTTTCAACCCATTTTTCGAAGACATAAGCAGCGGAAACATCGTCACTAAACCGCATCTCGTTGGTGTTGATGTCTAATACCCGCAAGACCGTTGGTTCTGGGCAAACTTTGCGAAAGAACTCTTTAGAAACTGATAGAGGGGTATTGTCGCCAGGCGGCCACGGGCCGCCGACCATAGGACCTATGGCGTCTATGAGTTTGCGAGGCTGAATTGGAGACGACGTAGGTGATACCGACCGCCCAGAAGTGCAGAAATAGGAATGCGCGATGGGATCAACTTGCCATTATATTCTGAGTAAAGTGAGCCGTCCGGGTTCCAAACGTAGTCATCAAACACAAAACTTGATGATGTCGGTATCAGATGTCCGCGATGTAACCCAGAAAAGGACAGAATGACATGAGATACTCACGATCGATTGGTGGTGTGAGCAAGCAATCCCATCATGACAATGTCTTGCATAACGTTGCCCCAGCCTGAACCTAGAAAGCACGTCAAGTGAGTAGGTGATAATGCGTCGCAACAGTCCTAGACTTACTGTGAGCATGGTTCGCAGTAAAGAAGTACTTCACATTCTTGTGCTCGTATTCTTTGTAATGCGGTAAAGATTGCTCTCTTGCTCTTACTTTCTGATACAGTGGAGGGAGTCGAGGGCCAAGAAACGCCTGCAGAATGTTGTGCCAGCGTATGTAAACTAGCAATCCAATTGTGGACAATAGTAGCCCAAGTAATCTAAATCCTCTTCTAGGCAACCCATAGGACGCCATTGGTGGATGGAAAGCTGCGGAAAGTGCTTCTCGGATACCTGTGCTTTCTTTTGGGATGTTTGGTCCAAGCATCCAGCTGGGGATAGGTGAATGGCAAAGTGATGCTAAGGCGGAGATATCCGACACCTAACACAGAGTAGTGCCAAGGCAGCGATACTCGACTTGGCGAGGGTCAAACGATGACGTGTGGAAGGCACGAGGCATTGCAAGCCAATTCTTCGGATTGGCATTATCTCCATTGATAGGCAGTACGTGGCTAGCAGTAGCTGTACTGGGTTCCCAAACTGGCATCATGATCTGCCGCGGAATGCGAAGTAACCCGAGGGTTCATCTGAGCGGCATACCTACGAAGAGCAACATTGAAGAATATGCCCACCTTTAGTCGTCTGTGGTGAAGCAACTTGAGTCACATGATCATCCGTTGATGTAGGAAACTCAAGTGGTCAGATCTCGTGCTTGTTCCTGGAACTCGCCCACGCTTCGCCCACCCTCGCCCAGATAATTCATCAGCCGCTTATGCCTGTTCCTCCCATTTAATCTTCGACGCCTGCGCTCTTGACACGCTCTCGGTAGGCCCAGGGCGTGTCACCTTGCCCTTGATCCAAATAACCAGGGATCTCCGAACCCTACCCGGTGCCAATGATGTTCTGGATGCTCAGTGTGGTGGGCCTCTTTGACTCATTTCTTCGCAGCGTCTTTCCGTCCCCAGCATGTGGGGGGCCCCCTGGTGCTATATATTTGATATCCTTCGTTGAATTCTTCTTGTATGACTCAACGACCACCAAACTAGATGTTGCGCCGCGTTCCCTGTTCGGGACAATAGATGACCCCGGTGTATTATATTCAACGTTTCAGGAATACCCTCGATGATCACGCATAATATTTAGACCGAACGTCAACCTCCCTCACCTACATCTGTACCTAGTCAACCGATACCTGTTGAAATATCCAACCACCACCTTTCGCAGGTCGCAGTCCAGGTGAGTACCAGAGTAGATGTTGACCATAAAGGTCACCTACTGCTGAAGAGGAAGGGGTCGGGACCAAGCGAAGATCTGGTTCGGACTGCGCTGTGGGTGTGTGGTGCGGAGTAAGACGCAGGGACCTGGGTGGCTGAGTGGGAGGGTGGTGTGGGCAAGGGCGTGGAGCACTGACTGGCCCACAACAGTAAAAGGACTGAGCACGAGCTGTGATTTCAAAGCCTTAGGAGGAGAGGAAACATCGGAGTTCACGTGGCGTTAGACAAGCCCATTAATCAGAGTTAACGTAGACTTGCGCGGTCGTCGTTCGATGAGTGTGATCTCGCCTCTGAACGTTGAAGGCGCGCCCAAACGAATCCGTAGCGATGAAGCAAGAAGGCAGGACGACTCACTCGTGTGTTCCATACGGGCCGCCATCCTCATCTCCGCCTCGACCTCTGCTCGTCTACCAGCACCACCACATTGCCTGCGACGCTGCAACTCCGGCGTACTCGATGTCCAGATCGAATCCTAGATTATTGGCGACGCCAGCAAGTGCTCGGATCTAATTGCTTGCAGTAGCATCAGTATTCTTTGTTGATAACAGTGGGCAAAGGGAAATGAACAGGGCTAAAACGGTCTTGCACGCTTGACCCACATTGCAGCCGCGCGTCACCTGTTCGGTCCCCAACCTCGTACCAGAACCACCATTTCTCTCGGTGAGACTCTGCTTGGTGGTGGGCAAAGCCCACCAACAACGCGTGACGCTTATATAATCAAAATACCCCTGTCGGGCGCAAAAACACGGCACCACTCCGATAACTCTCATTTTGATGAATCTACAACGTAAATCCCACCTGAAGCATGGGGTAATAAATAATGGTGATAATGTAGTTCTGTGACTATGTCTAATGTATGATAAAAGTCGATGAATTAGTCAATAAGTTAAACACAGTCACCGTCAGAGTCATCAGATTGGTTGACATCGCATCTGGCCACATAAGAGCACTTCTCAACGTTTTTTTTGGGTATGTATGGTAAGGTTGATGGACCATCGTGTGCTTCATATCGTTTGATAGCTGCCATAAGTGCTTCATGTCTGGAGAATTGAGTTTTGAGGCGAGACTTAAGAGGGATATGAGTATCACCCAATCGCCGATGAACCTCAAGCTGGTCTTCAACATCGTCCTTGCCCATCACTTCTACAACTTTGAGGTCTGTGATCACCGGGACCTTCGCAAAGTGTTCATCTTTTGCAGCTTGCTTTTGAAGTCTCTTTTCAACCTTTTCCTTCGCTCGTTCCACCACACCCATTGCATGCCGAATAAGCTCTTTCTGCTGTGCCTGCACTCTCCCACTCTTGTCGATTTGCCGTGCAACTTTTTGGATGTGCATATGATCTTTGTCTTCAAACATCTCATCCATAAACTTTTGTGTATCATTTCGGAAGAATGCAACCTGATCTGAAAATCGGCTGACCGAAAGGCTTGGTTTGTCTTGTGAGTGACGTCGCCACATTCCAAGCATTCCTTCATTTTCATCATTTGTGGTGGGCATGAATGCGAGGTCACGCTCGAGATTGGTGGATGTGGCAATCAGACCACCTGGTTCGAACTCGGTAGTGAATTTTTGCCATGTTGCGAGCGCTCCAGTGAAAAATGCAGTGACAATATCAATGAAGTGTGGGAGCTGACCATTCTTGTGCATATCGAGTATGAGGTTGATGATATCAGGATCATCCCAGGGTTTCCCATCGAATGTTACAGTGGTAGGGTTGTGGCAAAGGAGCATACTGGGGTTATTGATGATGGTTTGAATGTGTGCTTTCAGTCGCTCATGGAGCGGGCCCAATGTCAGAACATTCAAGCCTTTGGTCTCTGGAGCACGGACAGAGCGCATGTATGGTTTTGTGATTGCTTGACTGTACATGGACAGAGTAGCAAGCTCAGTAATCGTCGGGGGATCATGAAGTGCACGCCAGAGGTTCTCTTCCATGTGATTGAGCTGAGGATGCTCTTTGCTGAAGCGGATGAACTCAAGAAACTTGCGACATTGGGGAAGGTATCTGATAAGCTCTGCTGCTGCATCACAGTGGGAATGGTAGCGTGTGTTGCTTGTGTCTGGGAACCGAGGTAGAGAACTCTTGATGTCCTGAAAGAACAGCAGATGCATATCTTGTTGCCCTTTCTTGTCATCCTTGTGATTGAAAAGGGAACCTGCAAGGCTGGCAGTTTTAACTCCTCCCCGTGAAGACATCTTCAAGGCACGTTTGACTGCAGTGTCTGACCCGTCGACAATCTCGGCTAGCCTGAGTGTGGCATCATTGTCCCTATTGGCTAGCAGGATAGGGGGTGTGACACCGTTCTTCCCCCACCATGCCATCATCGCCGCATTCCCGCCTTTTACTGAGTTCAACTCTTTATGCATTGAACAACCTGCCCAAAAAAAGAGTTCTATGGTTCGTCTCTCCTCGGATGGTAATGATGCAAGGACTTCTGCACCCAATGTAAGTGCCATGTCCTCCATCATTTTACTGAAGTGGGGCTGGCGCGCTTCCTCATCTAGCTGTGCCCATCTTGTATCTCCGCCGATGTCTTCTATCATGCGAGCAGTACCAAATAGAAGAAGGATGTTGAGCTGATCAGGTGTGTTTTCACGCATGTGAGCAATACGCTCAAACCCGTAGGATGCAGTGATCGCATGAAGTTTCCAGTCTCTCCAAAGGTGAAACGTCTTCTTCTGATCACTTGCATGATCAGAATGCATCCCTTTGAGCTTTTTGAGGAATTCATTGACATCCAAAGGAACGCCATAGCGTCGAGCGAGTGGACTAGCATTGAAGACAGCTGTCAACATATCCAACTCTTTCCACCAGTCATTGAGCTGGGTTTCGCTGGTGTGGTCAATGGTGGATGATACAGAAAGCACTCGGGTGCAATGTTTGTACTGTGCATCTGCGTTTGGACCAGAACTTGATGTGGCAGGCAGAGTCAGGCCAAGTATGCGAGACTCGTACGTGATCTTCCGATGAGTGGTACCATCACCACTGATGGTGACACCTTTCCAGGGCCTTGGTTAGTTTGTGGTGAGGATGGAAAGTGATGTCCTCACCCTTAGCTTGCGATAATTCATGTCCAAGCTGGATACGTGTCGCTACACCACCCTCAGTGATGGTCCGTGCTGCCGTTCGTCTACTCATGACCCGACAAGATTGGTCACCCATCATATTTGAAACCTTCTGAATAACGCGACCAACTGATTGTTGGGAACATCCTGATTGCACAAGGAATTGTGCTAACCCTCTTGCCTGTGTCGAGTAAGCATTCCACTTGAATAGCCTCCAGACCGGACCTTTGTTTTTTGCCTTCGTAGCCTCAAGCATCCTCTTCTTGAGTTCACGTTCGAGTTGGCGTCAGCAACGCATTTCGAGTGCATGTACTCTGGTACGATAGGTACGAAGCAGACCTTGTAGCTGGTTGGCTGCCTCCTGACCCCGAGATGCAATAGCTTGGGATATCGTAGCTTGCTGGCACAGCCGGTTCTCAGTATTGGCAAGCTGAGCACGCGCATTCGCATAATTGGTCTGGGCATCCTCCAGCTCCCCCATCTTCGTCGTCAGGTCCTCCCGCAGTCCAGTAGCCAGTAAGTTTGCTTTCTCAACTGCACGCTTCGCCCTTCTTGTTTTCTTCTGCTCATTCTTGAGCTGCCTCTTTCAAACACGAGCTTGGGCCTCGTTCTTTGTCTCTCTCTCTTCTGTCTGTGCCAGCTTTCGTGTAACCCTTTCCAGTTTATTTCTCGTGCTGACAAGTTGATTGTTTGCATTCGCTAGGCATTCTTTGAGGATTCTAGCCTGCTTGGATGGATTACGAGGAAGGGCTGGGGCTGGGGCTGGTGTGTTCTCCTTTCCGCAGGCATTCAAGCGAATCATATGTTCACATTGTGCGCTAGATCGTCGCCGCTTGTGGGGGGTGTAGGATGGAGCACGACCCATGGCATGGCACAAGGATATGGACACCAGCACGAATAACGGGTAGATAGGTCATCTGGGTTGTCGGGCATTGTTTATTAGGAGGATCCATTGCAAATGATCTGAAGAGAGTCAACGAAGAAGTACCAGTGCTCCCCGAATTCCGATCCAGTGCCATAGGGGCCAGTCAAGGCAGGTTTTCGAGTATGTACCGAATACACAATGATAGCTCTTGATATGTAGGTAAATTTTCACGTGTACGATGCTCTCATCAAGGCCTTTGGGGCCGTTTTTGCTGGAACCCACTGTAGAACGCACAGACATGTATTTTCTGCCATGCTGCCGCCATATCTCAACAAGTTTCGTGATTCAAGGATTTCGGCTTCAAAGGATGCATTATATGCTCGTACATGAGTGTCCCTACACCATCCTCAATGCATTAGTGGTCTGTGCTGGTACGTTTTGGAGAGGTGCCATGGACAGAAAGCTTGTATGAGGCGCACTTGATTATATAAGCATCACGTGTCGTTGGTGGGCTTTGCCCACCACCACTCTGCTCACAAGCTCCTCGATTACATCAGCAAATCACCCCACCACTGTACAGGTCTGTACAGACCTGTACAGATTACTACAGCTCTACAGACCCACAGATAGGTCCCCCTCTGTACAGCTCTGTACAGAGTCTGTATAACCCCTGTACT
>JBBPUG010000179.1:0-31908 GCA_038094535.1 Tubosaeta aff. alveolata
CTGAGTCTAGCTAGGAGACTGTAATGATGCCGTTCGGGCAACTTCAATATTTGGGCATTCTCCGAGTCACATAGTATGGCTTACACCCAAGTCGTTCATCCCCAGTAGCTAACGGGAAATCCGAGGAAGCGCCTATCTGCAAAAGAACATGATGGAGGTATTATGAGAGGTCATTCCACGCGCAGAGGTCCAGCAAGCGTACCAAATGAAATCCTTCGAGCGTGAGAACTTAGTACCGTCATAATACTCTCCGCAGCTATCATTTACGAGGGGCAAAAGTGTTCGGTTGTACGCGGTTTTGGCGGCGAACGTAATTCGTACGCCATAACTCGGGTTGTTCCCTCACTGACAGTGCTGGTAAGCTTCAAATGCTTACTTGTTCGTTTTAACATCTTGGGTAAGCTAAAACACTGCAACCTCGGCTTGCACCCCAGCGTACTGTATGGTTTGTCCGGCGTGTCACCGTTTCCGGGGCACGCGGCCCGCCCCATAGGTGTTCTCGTCCTGACTCCTCCACGAGCTCTTGCCTGGCTGGGACCCCGCCGTGACGAGTGGAAGAGTATGGTCAACTATTAGTGGTCCTCGATCGAGTCAACATGAACGTCCAAGTCCGTTATCGTCGACTGAATAAATGACTATATCACGTTCGCACTCATGCTCTCTGACCACACCAAAATCATTCCCAAACTCTCCGTGAACCCCATGAACCAAAAGCTTTTGGGTACCTGCCAATCCTATTACCGCATTCCTGTTCTCAAACATACCAGTACTAGTGCCTTTTGGTATACATACTTTCGTCACTGCACGTTACCATTGGATCAGACTTGACATTGGTATACTCAGTCTGATTTAGCAGGAAGTGCCATAACGAATCTGTAGCGAATCAGTGTTGGTTCCCTATCCTCCGCAATCGACCTTCCACCAACTATCTTCTCAGTCCTCCGCACGGTTCCCAAAACAAGGTCGCATACAGAGCTTGTCCTAGCTACCTAGCACATATTCTGGTACTTAGGAGCGATCACCTCCGAGATCCTTAACTTCTACCATGGCTCAAAATTTGACACTGAACTCGCCATCGAGCCCGTTCTGCGTGCCTTCCCCAAACCAAATTTGTTCACCTTTGTCAAGCAGTCTAGCCGTCTCTCTTCCAACCTGAAACGTGTAGGTGCCGGATAACCCAGATACGGCATGTTTACTCCTAAACCTGCCTGATCCATTCAAGGTGGATTCCCCTTCGCCGCTAGTGACACGATTATTGGAAGGGATTTCAATTTCAGGCCCTAGTTTGACACGGAGACGTTTGCCATCGCCGTTCACGTTCAACACAAACCCGAGCTTATACGGCAAATTCGAAATGATGGCTGAGCGATATGTCAGAAATGAACCGTGGACACAACAGGAGGGACGGACAATCAGACATGTGAACAGAAGAAAAGATATCGGGGCACGTCAAGAAGCGTGGACTAAACGAACGCGAGTCAGTGGGTTGGAGGTAAGACAATGGGCACTGCATTTACTTGCGTGATGGTCTGAGTCCGAGACGGGCTGGTGGATATTGAGTCGGTGCTACACATTTTATAGTTTTGCAAGCACTTTCAAACGGACAGAAGACAGCTGGATTGTTCTGGTTTAACGGAACATGGGTTCCGTAGCATCCGAGAGAAATTGCTCTCAGAGACGGGGTGCCTTGATCTAATCCCCCATCAAGCCATGTTGCGGATCAACGGAGAAACTGTAGCGTGACCTGGAGACATTTTGGCATCCCCATTCAACACGAGCCTGGGCTTCTCCGGCAACCGCGGGATCCCGATGGCTGAGTAATATGTCGGAAATGAACCGCGGAAAAAACAGCTGAGACGGACCATCAGACATGTGGGATGCGATTGCAGAGGCAAAGATAGCGAATACGAGGGAGGCAGCTCAAGAAGCGTGGGGCTAAACGAATACGCGTCAGTAGGCTATAGGTAAGACGATGAGCACGGCATTACTTGTCCGATTGTTCAACGGGCTGGGTGGGTATTGCATCGATGCAGCAGGTTTTATAGTTTTCGTCCAAACGCCTTTAAGCGGCTGGATCGCTCTGGTATGGGTTCCGTCCATCAGGAGGAAATTACTTTCAGAGACGCAGCGTCTTGATCCCATCCGCTCGGGAAGCCCACCAAGCCATGTTGCGGATCAACGAGGGGCGTAACGACGGCATCGACGGTGTGCCGCATGACATGATGGACTCTCAGCGCTTCAGTCTTGAGTCGCGAGCGCGCTCGTCCAATTAATCCAGCAGAGTTCTGGAGATTTAAGTGATTCCATGGGTTTCCTGAGTTGGTGTAGGATCCCTGACTAGATGATGGTTGTTCTGGTCAAAGACATCGAATACATGCTACTCATTGAAAACCCCTTCAGAAATATGCAGTAATCCAGAGTAATATACACATGCGCAACGTGTTGGTCCATCTCAAACGCCTTCTGCAACCATCCTTTCCGGGTTCTCCACCCATCCCCGCCATGTCTCCACAAACGCAACTAATTCGGCCCCTTCGACAACCCGATGATCGGCACTCCAGCTCACGTCCACCTTGAGCCGTCGTTCCCCAAGCCCCTCCGTCGCATCCCACACCGCCTCGCTCACATCCCACACCCACCGGGCCCGCCCAATCGCCACGATCGCGACGCCGCCTCCGGGGACAAGCACAGGGCTCGCATGTTCTCCCTGTCCAACCGCACCGACGTTGCTCACACTGATCGTCCCACCCCGTCGCGGCATCTCACGCGGTGTCAGACCACATGGGACTTGGCGTCCAAGGTGCGCGAGGTGTGCCACGCGCGAGGCGAGTCCGTGGACCGAGAGCGTCTGCGCACCACTGATCGTGGGCGTGTAGAGCCCGGTCGGCGTCGACAATGCGAGCGTGATGTCGGCCGTCGGGCGGATGGTCAGTGTTGGCTTGCTGTTCGTCGTTGCTTCCGAGGTCGGGGTGATGGACGCGCGGAGCAAGGGCCATTCCATCATGGCATTCGCCAGTGTCTTGAGCAGGAACGGGAGGTAGGTGAGTTTGGAAAAGGTGGCACCTTCTGGGATGGATGGTGGGATGGGTGCTGGGTGAAGTGAGGACGGGTTGACCATCTGTGATGTGTGCGAACGCGCCGAGGTTGACGATGGCGGTAGGTAGTGGGGTGGGATATTGGCGTTCAATAGTGGTAATAAGCCATAGAACCGCGTGAGATCCAGCGAGGTTCCATATCTGTACAAGACGTCAGTGAACAACTGCTTGTCCATGCAAAGTACCTACCCGAATCTGGGTATGTCAAGACTCTAAAGAAGAATGGGGTCATCAACCACGCGCTGTAGAAGAATGCAGAGACCTACGTGTGTCATTGCCTTCCACATTCCATACCGAGTCCTGCCCAACTCGACCACGACATCCTTGTCCTCTGTCTGAACTGCCTGATGCGTCGCGGTTGTTTCTCCAGAGGCGACACGTCCCTTAGCAATGAACGCTTCAACGTCCCTCTTCTCCACACGTCCGTCGCGTCCACTTCCCGGTGCAAGGAGAGCAATATCCACACCATTCTGGCGAGCAAAGTGGCGAACGGAGGGCGTTGCGAGAGAGAGATCTGACGTGGACGACGACGTAGTATTCGTCGGGTCAAGGGGATGTTTGCGCGGAGGACTTGCCTCTGTATCGCGCGCCAGCTCCCCCTCCGGCAGCACGGCCGGATCTTGCACGCCCTCCGGCGCGGGCACCACCGACGCGTCCTGCGCTGGCGGATCCTGCGCATCGGGATCCTCCTCCTGCTCGACCTCTATGAGACACAGTCCTGCGCCGACCCGAGCGATCTCGCCCTCCTGCACGAGAAGCTGTTTCACGACGCCATCAAACGGGGACGTGATCTCCACGCTGGCCTTGTCACTTTGGACCTCGCAGAGCGTGTCGAAGCTGTTGACCAGCGCTTGGGGCTGGACGGACCTGTACACCGCGTCAACGCTCGCGTGCGGACGCCGGCAATGGGAACCCACCACTTGATGACTTCACATTCGGTGATGCCCTCGCCAATGTCTGCGAGCTTGAATGTGTGGAGGACTTTGCGAGCGGCGAGGAGGGCGTGTGCGGTGTGGAAGTGTGTGCGGAGGAGAGGACCACGAAAGAGAGCGCGTTGTATTCGAAGCATCGACATGTTGGGAGACTTGAACGAGATCCGATTGGGATTATATAAGTGGCACGCGCGCTCGTAGTGAACAAGCTAGCATGGCCAACTGTTTGCTCGCCAAATGCCCTTGGGGTCGTCTCAAAGTCTCGTACGGACGCGTAGCCTCTCTGCGCTCGGTTTCTTGGAAGCGACGAAGGTCATGAAGACTAGTTTATTCTAAAGCCTCATGGCCTTGGTGACGCTGTTCAAGCAAACAAACCACATCCCTCTCAACTACTGGATATCAAAGACAAAATCCCAGAACTCTTCCAACGTGGTGTGTCATAGAAACCGTCCTCTTTCCTGCCACAATCGGAGACTTTTTTTCTGTATCGACAGTCGTCATGGAATTTCCAAACACCATGGAACAACAATTGTTTATTAGGACAGTGAAACGGCTGCGCAAGTCATGCATGCTTTCAGAACTCGCTCCGCGAGAAGCTTATCGACCTCGTAGACCATCCGGTATATGCTGGGCAATGACCGAGATCGGCACACCCCCGTCTTTTCGGATGACCGATAGCATTCAGGACCTCCTGTAACGCAGTTGGGTTGCGCTCCGAGGTGACCTCACCATGCACCTGCGCCAAAAGCGGGAGCGACCGTGCGGAGCTGGATGGGTCCCACGTACAAAGCGATCGGGTTTCTTGTCGTGCGTGCCCTCGAGTTCGTCCCCAACGTCCGCACCCCAAGTCTACGACCGATCGCGCTTCCCCGCAGAGCGCGACAAGGCCAATGACGAGATCACCGCTAGAGGCGATGCTAGTGACAAACTGTCCGTGTCACTGCGACGTTGAGGACATTCGGATCCGGCCCATCGTTTCGGCGAAGAGTACTGTCTCTCGGGCACATCTTGAGCGCCAGCGCGTATGCCTGCTCGCTGAGCCAGAGAAGTTTGTGGAGACGCTGACAGACACCGAGGTCTTCCTCCAGGAAGAGCTGCAAACCGAGACACCCCAACCCCGGGCTCCGTATGTACGCGTCAACGATGTTTCACGCTTCAAGAACGAGCAAACCCGAGAAGTGGAAAGTTTGTGGCACAGAATCACTCCAATTGAATAGGATTGTAGTATACGGAGCAGATTACGGTGTCTTGTACCGTGAGCGAGGTCAGCCAAAACTATATCAGAATCGTACCTACCTACAGAATAGGCCAACGCTAATTCGTGTCGTGAAATGTTGCCATAGGTCTCTGCCCGCAGCTAGTCTCTAGCAGTTATCTTATCACAGATATGATCCGAGTTCGACAATCACGATCAACACGTGTTGTTCCATCCAGACAGCTTTGCGTTCACCAAACTCGCTTGCGAGGTTAGGGTACGCGGATGGATTTGAGACCGGTGTAAATGCGACGCGCTGACGTTAACAAGCTCTCGGTGCGAACACATGTGCACATGGACGCGGCTGAGGTAGTCGTGGAATCTCGTTCAGCGAGTCCGAGATCGCAGATCACCGCACTGCATATACCTGTCAGATGTGAACGATGTCAAGGGCTAGAAATGCAACCGCCGACTACACCGAGGCATGACAGGATCCGCCGATTGCAGTACGAGGTGTGCCACGGTTCCCCACGTTTGGAGTATGTCAAGGATTATCTCTCCAAGATGGAGACGTACTTACACGACGGTCATTGCTGTGCATCACCATGATGTGTTTCATAGCCCCCTTGAACATGAGACAATTAACTTGGAAGCGTTGCAGATGTGCCCTGGATTCTGATTCGACGACAAATGTCGCATATGAGCTGCATGCACTTCCCGCGTATCGCTGACAGTAGTGGTTTTTAAAGAGGACTCCACTCAACGTCCACGGTTGCGTTCCCTCGTACGTGAGTCATGGCGACCAACTCGAGTTGGGCCCCAAACGAGGACCCACAGACGCTCTTTTCTGAGCGATGCTGGCTCCAGGGTGTGTTTGTCAGCACCCTGGCATACGGCATCAATGTCTGTCTGTACTTTACAACCCTCCATTATCTCGTTCGTTCGCAAAATCGCATGCAGCTCAAACGAAGCTTACCGCTTGCGATGTACATCACCCTCCTCTTCAGCCTCGCCACCGTCTTCATGGTCTCGCTCGCCGGATTCACACAGATGGCATTCATTGACGATCGCAATTATCCAGGCGGTCCAAGCGCATTCGAGAACGATGAATTTTCTATTCCTTTAGATAATGCAGGGAACATTGCATTTGTTGTCGCAAATTGGTTGTGTGATGCACTGATGGTCAGTACACGGCCCATCCCAACAGTCTAGTGCTCACTTTCCACTCAGGTGTGGCGCCTCAAAGTGATCTACCAGACCAGCAGAGGATTCCCTATTTGGATTGTGATGTCTCTCCCGTGTCTCATGCTCGCCTGTTCCGTGGGTCAGTGCACATCGTCCCGGTCCGCGTCGGGGAGACGGTAACCGTGTTTTGCATAGCCTTGGGGATCCTGTTCCTCCTTCAGGTGTCGACCACGAATGTCTATGTCACACACGGCATCAACTTTACGCTGCCCTACCTGAGCGTCTCCCTCGGGTTGAACATGCTTCTGACGGTGTCGATCGTCGCGCGTCTGCTGAGCTTCAGAAAACGCATCGCGTCCCTGCTGGGACCCGATTACGGGAAGCAGTACACGTCGATGGCTGCGATGATCGTCGAGTCCATTGCGCCCTATTCTGCCATGTCGCTCGCCTTTCTCGTCTTGTTTGGGCTCGGTAACGCCGTCTCGCAGGTGTTTCTACAGTCGTTGAGCCAAATACAGGTGAGGCACATTTGGCAATGGTACGCCGTCTTGACGTTCTGGAAGACGATCAGCGCGCTGTTGATCGTGTTTCGGATTGCACAGGGCAAAGGGTGGACGACGGAGACGGCGAACGGTGGGATGAGAATGGAAAGCGAGTTACAGTCTGTTGCCTCAGTGACGAGGCTGGAGACGACGAAAGACGATGGTCTACGAATATCAGTAAAGGGTCCAATTGTATAAGCAAAGCCATGGCTCTATCTGAGTCGTTCTCTAATTAATGATCCTTCATAACCGAACTACACCACCACTGCCCGAGTGACGGTAATGTTGGCTTGAGCCACTGAGGTCCAAGTGGACCCTCAAACACCTCAAGCAACGCGTATCTGTTGTTATTCGCAATGGAAACGACAGAAGAATTGCAGCAACTCGAAATCACCGCTCTCAAATCCATATATGATCAAGATTTCTTCGAACCACCACCACCCAAGGCTTGGAAGGTGCGTCGATTGCGTGTCTCCGCAGCCACAGTTGTTGATCGTTCCTCAAGGCTGCAGCCAGGCTGCCCGAATTCATCATCAAAGTTGTTCACCCAGACCCAATACATGCACCCAAGGTTTACTTCCATCTTCATATCAAGTACTCTCCGTCTCTTCCCAATCACCACCGTCGCTGAACAGACAGCAGATTCCCAAAAACATACCCAACACTTGCCACTCCCATATTCACGGTCCAGAAACCCATCCGAGGTATTAGCCATGATGTCGAAGTGGCGCTCTCCAGAGCCATCCACTCGGAGGCTCAGAAGTTGCGAGGTTCAGAGATGGTCTTCCAGGTGCGTCGTTGTGCTGTGCGAGAGTTATTTCTGAATGTGCAGTCCTGCACTTAGATCATCACAACAGCTCAGGAATGGGTAGCCGATCGCATCCAACCGCCAAGCGAAGCCTCTGGTTCACTCGCTACAGAAATGACGAAACGTGCAAATCAAGAAGAGCGTGTAAGAGCTGTGTTCGGTCTGTCGCCTAAATTGTTTTTGACGACGTGTCAGGAACGACGCGAAAGAGAGGCGGCTGAGGCAGAGCGTCAGTCCCAACTTGCTGCTCGGGTCGCGGAGCAACTTCAGGAACAGGTTCAAGTCGATGCACAGAAACATCTCATCGCCAAAGAAATGCAGTACAAGGCTGCTCGGCGAAGAGCTCAGTCCGACGCCACCGAGGTCCCCTCTGTTGGAGACACCTTGACGGAGTCGTTTCCTACCGAGATAGAGTTTAGGGGTATACGCTTCACTGCCGTGAAGATGTTTCATCCTCGTCGAGGTTTGTCCATACATTCTCTCTATTCTTCTCGCTCAGATCATGCCTTAGAGTGCCTGGGTGTGACATATCTTGCCGATCCTCTGTGTGATGACGTCCGTACCACTCTTCCTTTGGAAGTCCACGCGATCGAGTTCGACTCTGAATACTATACGGGTCCTCAAGGTAACCATCCCCGTCTCCTCTCTGTGCTCGTCGCTGATGTATCTCATGTAGGCAAGAAGAAGCTTACACAGCTCGAAGCCGAGATTCAACGTCTCATGGTCGTACATCACCCAAACTTATTGAGTGTTCTTGCGGTCAAACTTGAGTTCCCTCACTTTGGTCCTCCTCGGTTGATAATCCTTTCTGAGCAACGACCTGCCCTTACCTTGCAAGATGTTCTCGAAGATTGTGACAGCCTTCGAGAAGACAGAGCTTCCGTAAGGCGTGTCATACTCGTTTTCTGACTATGATCTCACCTATATTTAACTCATAGGATTATCTCGCACAGATACTGTCTGCATTGAATGCCATCCATTCTAGTGATCTCGTGCATCGAAGTACGTCCTTTCTTTCCCCTAGAACCTGTATGTGATTCTTCCCTCTATCAGGTCTTAATACGACATGCATCTATCTTGCAACCCGCGAGAACAAGAGTCACTCGAAGCTCGTCAAAGTAGGGAAAGTGGCCTACCATGCCCGGGTAAAAGACCTACATAGGTCGGATCCGTTTTCTTCGGGTTTAGCGCTCATCAACGAAGAGGCGTTTGTCCCCGATGCTTGGTACGAAATGATTAAACGGTTCGGGTGGATTTGTCAACTCATTGTTACTCAGGTTATCGAAGGAGGTCCTCGAGTCCCCGTTGTCTTACACAAAAGGGCGTGATATCCACAGCGTCGGAGTCGTGTTCTTGCAAATGCTTCACGGGCAAGGCGTGATGTACAAGTTTAACAGCCCGCGTGAAGCCCTCCAAGCTGGTATGTGCCCTCCCAATCGCTCCTTTACCACGACAAATTAACCATCATCAGCATCTATTTCACCTAATCTACAAATCACTGCACTGAACATGCTCTCCTCTACCAAAAGGTCTCAGCTTTCCTGCTTAAGCCTGCTTGCGGATCTCGCTTCGATGCCGCTTACCTCTCCTACCCGTACCAATACACCATCAATTCCAATTCCTGGGTCAGCAACACTCATCGGAAATGGAAGTCAGTACGCGACTTCACCGGACAGGGACTATCCTCGCATTCCTCCTAGGACAAGGCAGGCCAGTAGATGGAAAGAAGACTGGGAAGAGTTGGAGCTGTTGGTACGACGCCCGTTGACTGGTTGGTGTATGCGTCCTAACAACCTACAGGGGAAAGGCGCTTTTGGGTCAGTTGTGAAGGCGCGCAACAGAATCGACTCACGCATCTATGCCGGTCCGTGACTGGATCAGTGATCTCTCGACATACTAATTGGCGTTTACAGTGAAAAAGATCCGGCTTCGGACTGATCAGAGCGACACGAAGATCTTCCGTGAGGTGAATGCGCTAAGCAGGCTTTCTCATCGCTTTATCGTGCGGTACTATACGACATGGGTTGAGACGGCCGAGGTCGTCACGTCTGGCCTCTCTTCTGGTTCTGAAACGGCTTCTGATACCGATACAGAGGGAGACATGACTTCCGTACCTCACTCCTCCGACTGGCACGAGAAATCGGATCCGTTCAGCATCGACTTGAGCGAGTTGGACGATTACGGTGGATCTGGAAGTAGGTCTTCGTTTCCGAGCATTCACTTTACCAGATCCGACGTCAAAGACGGGAAGGACGAGGACGAGGACGACGATGACAGTGATGACGGGCTTGAGCATCTCTTTACCTCGGATGAGGATCAAGGGCCACCACCTGTCTTACCGAGAACGCTGTACATTCAGATGGTGTGTGCTCGCACTCGGCACTTTTGAAGAATCATGATACATCCAAATTTAGGAATTCGTGGAACGTCAGACCTTGAAAGAAGTGAGTATGACAATTATTGTATTGTGTTGGCTCATACATTTTCTGTAGAGGGTGGCTGAAGGTTTATCAGAAGAAGAGGCCTGGCGTTTATTCAATCAAGTTCTAGAGGCGTTGGTGCACATGGGGTGCATGGGAATAGTGAGTTGCTTCATTCCGCATCCAGCATCGAACGTTGACCTTCCCCAGCTCCACAGAGATATTAAATTGACAAACATTTTCATCGGTTGGTTTCGGTTCGGTCTTTTCTATTGTGATGTCGCTGAAATCATGCATAGATGGGAACGGTGACTGCAAAGGTGATTGGCTCAATGATTGACTGTGACGGTATTGACTCTTCTAGTTGGGGACTTTGGTTTGGCTACATCGAGTCTCGCAGCCGTCGATCCTTCGGACTTATCCCCACAGGTTATTCAGTCCGACTCGGAGCTCACTCTGGGCAAGTAACGCATTCGTTGTTGTCCACTCCGTGCGCTAACTCTTCGTTTAGAGGTTGGAACAAAGCTCTACATCGCCCCCGAGGTGTCGTCGCGCAAAAAGGGCCCCAGGAATCATAGCAAGGCCGACATGTATAGTCTGGGGGTGAGACTAGGCTCGATTTCGCCGCGAAGACTTACTAAAGTTGAGCAGATAGTGTTCTTTGAGATGAACTATGCCTTCTCTACGGGCGCGGAGCGCATTGCTGTCATCGAAGACCTACGAAAGCCCGAAGTATACTTTCCACGTGAGTGGGAAGCGCATCGCACAAGACAGAAAGACAGTAGGTGATTCTTGGTCCTGCGATGGTTCTGCTCACGTCTTCCAGTCATCTCGTGGTTGCTTCGTCATGATCCCGCCCAGCGTCCGAGCGCCCTGGAGTTATCACAAAGCCAGTTGCTACCTCGTCGGGTAGAAGATGAATACTTCAAGGAGGCATTGAGAATGATATGTAAGTGCTGGCGTCGACATACTTCTTATGAGCCTAGAATCCTTTCTCCGCAGCTGCACCAGATTCGACCCATTTTCAAACGTTGCTCTCGGTACTTTTCAAACGACCAGCTAGTCTCAGCCGCCAATCGAGGAATTTCCTCTATGATCTCGAAGCCGATATTCCTGAACATGCTAACCTGAATACTATCGTCGAAGACAAGATAAAGTCTATATTCCGTCTTCACGGAGCCGTCGACATGGAGCCGCCGTTGCTGATCCCATCGTCAAACCCGGAAGAGAACGACCCGCCGGCTACATTCATCGACAGACATGGTGATGTAGTTTTTCTACCCAACCAAGCGTTGATACCATTTGCGAGGCTGGCCGCAAGAAATGGCGTAAAGCGGATAAAACGATTCCATATCATGAATACCTATCGTGCCAAGTAGCTCAATTCCGTGTCCCTATCAGACCCGTACGTTGACTCCGATCCCACAGCACTGTCCCTGGACACCCCAAGACATTGAAGGCCGCCGTTCTGGACATCATCACCCCTGACATGAAGAATGGAATGATTGCTGCGGGAGCAGAGATGCTACTGCTCCTCAGCGATTGCCTCCGTAGCTTCCCGAACCTTGGCCAGATCTATGAGATACACGTTTCTCATTCCAGAAGTAAGTCGTCTTACACTTGTTCCTGTTGACTGCTCCAATGTTTTCCTAGTTGTCGAGCTCGCTCTCAGCCGAATCCCACATGACCTACGACCATCGGTAATGGATATCATGAACCAGTCTAAATCGTCTTCTTCCCAAAAGCGAGCGGGTCTTTTGAAGAAGGGGCTCTTGCGGAGCATTGCAGACGAACTCGAGGTGTTTGCAGAAATCGACGACGATATCGATGGATTGGTGGCAAGAGTCGAGAAAACCTCCCCTTCGCTACTTGCCGTTTTGCGGCCAGCTGTAGAGGAAATCAAGCAGAGCATTCAACTCGCGGTGTCTGCGGGCTTCAGCAACCGCATATACCTCCGACCCCTGATGTGGGCGACACACCATGAGCACTTCAAGGACGGACTTCGTCTGGAGATCGTGCGACGCACGAGACGTCAAGACATCCTTGCAGCCGCTGGTCGGTCCGTGTTTTCACCCCTGGCTCGTCTTATGTACCATTGAGCGACCCGTACAGATACGACAACTTGCTCGCCCAGTTCTCCGCCGGAAAAGCGCGAAGCGACCCGATTTGTGCGTTCGCGGTCCAGATAGCCTTGGACAAGATTACCGTGTCTCTGGCTGCGTTCCAAAGCACTTCTGTGAAGGCGCTCGTCAAGGAACAGCGTTCGTTCGGTTTCTGGAGTCCGCGCAGGTGCGACGTATACATTATGTCGTTCCAGCCTGGGCACCTGCAAGACAGGCTGGAGGTCGCGGCGCTGCTCTGGCAGAACAATATCAGTGCCGACATCATGTACGAGGCCACCCTTGGAGAAGCGGAGAACGAGACGCATCTGGAGTGTGCCCGCGAGGGCATTTTGTGAGTCGTGTGCTGCTGAACATGTATCAGCGGTTTGAGAGATGTGTCTAGATTCGTACTCTATCCGAGGTCGCGTACGCTTCGGCGTGAGCAGCCGGCGTTCAAGGTCAAGAGCATTCTCAGAGGGACCGAGCATGAAGGTGAGAGCCTTCCGATGAGCCCTGTGCTTGTGGTAGACGTGCGTAGTCTCTCGGCAGGAGATTGTGGGCTGGTTACATCAACAAATCGCGGAACAGAAGCGTATCGACTCTACCACCTCTGGCATCATTGGGCATCCGACCGCTCTCACGACGAGTACCGGCGCCAAAGACAGTTCAGGCTTTGGCGAGGTTCAGCTGGTGCTTCCCGTCGACACAAAGAAGCAACGAAAGCAGGTGAAACAGATCTTGCTGGACAGAGGTACGCGCATGCTCGTCCGCGCCAGACCGTCTGCTTGATCGATCTCGACAGCGTACGAGCGGGGCGCGCACCTCAAGGCTGCGATCACCAACGGTATCCCGATGCTCGCGATCGATGTGCCGAGCGCGGTCTTTGATACGCTCATCCGGAGCCCGGCTTGGATCCACGACGAGGAGGTGTGGAAGACAACGGTGGGAGCGATGCCGCCGCTGCAAACGGCGTACGCGCTCCAGCTGCGCGAGGCGGTCGCCAAGAAGAAGGCCGAGGGACACCCGTATGTCCTCTTGTACGCTATTCGAGAGGAACGCGTCCAGATACTCGGGCTGTCGCAGGGCGCGTCCTAACGGTGAAGTTGTATCTGTATTGATCTCAAGAGGTGTATTTATATGACGGCGGATGTATTTTACGGATCGTGACCGTGGATGTGAAATGTATGCTCATCTATCGCGTGCTCTAAACGGACAAGTGTCATTGTGAAGGACTGTTCGATGTAACGTGCCGCCGAATGGCTTTCATTCCTGTCTCGGGTATGAAGTAGGTGACTCTCTTATTGATCTGGCACCTGTCAAACTGGAGCAGTGGCCTCAGCTGCCGGTCTGCCTTTCCTGGTGTTCATTGAATACTAGATGAGCTAAAGCTTGCTTTGGCCCAACAGTCTACACAATGCTAATCCACAGTTTCTGTGCAATACTTGCTATATTAGTTTCATTATTTGGTGTGAGCTTCAAGTTTGTAAAGCTTACTATTGGACCTTTGGCTCAACAGATGTATGCAATGTTTCATTTATTTCTTAATGTTACTACTCATTACTTAATGTTGAATTGCATATATATCAAGGCATATAAAGACATGCATTGGGTACAATCAAATTTGAAGATTTCTATATATTTCATTCTAGACTATATTGGCCACCTTGGTATCTTCTTGATCCTCAGGAAATAGGACTTTGATATTTCTAGGATGAGTCATCACTAAAATAGTCTCAGCTCAGTATGCTCTGATATGTCTTATGGCTAGTGGCAATTTTGAGATCACTGTATAAATAATTAAATAGCCATATCTGCCTATATAAAATTATAATAAATGTATTGTGATTAGATATAATCTTGTAATCATAGGCCAAATGTTATACCTGTTGTTATTTGATTGTATTTTGGTGTATATTAGATAAGGATCAGATAAAGCTGTTACATTATGATAAAGACATTACAAAACCATATATACCAATATTTTATATCTAACATATGTTATTTGCTGGTCAATACCACTATAATTCTCTTGGATAATTATAATGATTAGGCGAAGGTGTGGGAAAAAATTTGTAAGAACTATACAGTACCTGCTTTATAAATTCAAACTTCTTCTTTTCTCTCTTTTCTTCACTCTTGTCTTTGAGTTTCATCTCAAAGCAAGAGTCATAGTAAGTAAGTTAGTACTTGTGTAAAAGCACTTGTAAGTGTTTTATTTCGCTTTTTTATTAGATTTAGTAGTCTAAATGGTAGTCTAGATAGGTAGTTACTTTGACAGTAGCTAGCTTATGCTAATAAAAATCTTGGATAATATTTTATTTATGATATGACTAATAAGTCCAAATGTATTGTATGATTATGATTTTATTTTTTTAAAAACCAAGAACATAAATTATAACCTTCTATAATCTCTTCTAATCCTCAAAAATGTTAATGTAGTTGTGTCAATATTATCTTTTTTACTTAAATTCACATTACTGTAGCTATTACACAATTTGCCTCACCTATATATTCCAATAGATTGGTGGTCATAATAATTATTGAGATTGCAGTAATTGCAGGGTATATAATATCTTATATGATATTATCATAATCTGGTTAATTCAGTGATGGGAGTACATCTTGAAAGTGCCAGGCATGCTGAGGAGAAGTTGGAGGGGATGACATGGCCAGAGTCTTCAATGAAAAGGTCTAGTAGATAATTCCAGGGAAGTTTGAACATGTAAGATCTTCAGAAAAGCAATCAAGGATGCACAGAAATCCCATCTCTTAGCCTGGCATGTCCATGTCTACTTAGGCATAACCAGGTTGAAAGTGTGATAGGACTGAAGGCAAGATGCCTAAGACAAATTGCAAGAAGAAGAATAGGTAGAACATCTATTGCTCTCTATAAGCAACCATATCTTTGTCCTGTAGTGCTATCAGAGGTCTTAGCCTGAGTAGGCTATGACAACCAGCAGACACAGAGTTGAATCTGTGAAGCTGGGTAGTAGAGACTTGATTGAAGGAACTAAATCTGGATGAGAATGACAACTGCAAACTCAAACAAATGGTATTCCAGGCACTTCTTTTCAAACAGCAGGTTTTTGAGTTGACACACCAGAGGAAAGTGAAGATCAAGTGCCTAATCCAAGAGAGGCACTTTCACAGGGCACCTATTGGCAAAAAAAGACCACACACACAAAGACTCTATCTGATCTGTTGTCTGATCTTGGCAAAATCACCATATATTCCATTATAGACCTAAATAGTAGAGAAAATGTATGTTGAAACAATCTGATTGTATTTGTACAGCAGAGTTATGTTATAGCAGGAGGGGACAGAGAAAGCAACAGAGAAAGAGAGGGCATAGTGCTTGGGCAGCAGGAATGTCAAGCTGCACTGCATTTTGTATACATATTGTGGCTGTGCAACTGTATAAGGGATCCCACATGCATTTGCTGCCCAAGGAAGACAGCCAAGGGAGCTGAAATAAGTGTCAGCTTTTTAAATTCACAGTCACATACCATTCTCCACTAAGTTTATAGATTGCCCTATGGAATTCAGGCCAAACATTATTATCAGCAACTTATGAGTTACTGGAATATTGTTGGCATGGAATACAGATTGGCATTCCAGGAATAGGAACTTACTATGATGCAGAGCCATGTCATATGCAACTTATCTGGATATTCCAATTCCTCCTATATAAGCCTGGAGTCAAACCCAGATTTCCAGCACCTTGTCCATGCCCCACACTCATTAGTACTTTTATGTCCACTGAAACACCACTGCCTGCACCCCATACCATTGTGCTAGTGTGCACTCAGCACACATAACTCAGATAGACACATGTTCCCCCAAAATTCTTGCATCATATGGCATTGGGTTTTTACTTCATCTTTACCACTATCACTGCTACCTTCCTGTCTGCAGAAACCATGCATCAGGAAAACTGTGAAGCACAGGTATTTCCAGATATATTTTGTTATATAGGCTGTGTTATTCTGATGTATACAGTATATATATAGCCTTTTCATTTAAAAGCAATGATGATGTTGATAGTATAATGTAACATGTTACAGTATATAATGCCTTGGGAGAGTTTTTATGGTTGTCAAGTTTTATATCAGATTGACATTAATATGATAATATGTATCATTTGCTGATCATATATTGATCATTTTAATATCAACCTGACATTATTTGATATGGCATTATAATGTATATCTTTCACTGATTGAATAAGTGTTGTCATGATATTAAAAGATATATCATAATGATAATTTGTTGCTCAGTCTGATATTGCTCTGACAATAAGGTCATCATAATGATACTCAATTGATATTCAATGATATTACTCTGATTATAGCACCCTGTATAGTACCTAGTATTTAAACCCAGCCTTTTTAAACTCAGTTTTTTCACTCTTGACTCTGGAGTCAATAGTCAAAGGCTAGAGTTGGACTAAGGTAAGTCCAGACTTGTGTGAAACATTTGGTGAGTATTTTATCTTCTTAAAATTTCGCTTTTTTTGGCCTTTTTAAGGTAAGGTAGTATACTCAAGTAGCATAGTCAGTAGATAAGTGTGAGTAGATACAATCAATGTTATTGTTTGCTATGATGAAAGTTAGCTGCCTATAAAAATGGTGTACTTTTATAATATTATTTGTCATTTGTTTTTATTTTTATTTTTGAAATCTAAGTGTCAATTATAATCCCTTATAATCTATGATAGGATATACAATTATGATACAAGTGATCATAATCATCATGTCAATCAGATAGATATTGATGATGTAAAAAATGCTTATGATCTACTTTACCATAATAACTGATATTATCAACTTAAAAATATGGTCATTTAAGATCAACACTAAAAACACTTCCAAGGATTCACTTATCAGGAAAACTATAAGCAAATTTTAATGTCATATATAGATTTATCTACCCTAAATATCCTTTTAACATCTATAATAATGATATACACTCTGATATAGACATATAATCCTTAGGAGCATTTTTAGTATTGATCTTAAGTGACCATATTGTTAAGTTGATAATATCAGTCATTCTGGTACAGTAGACCATAAGTATCTTTTATATCATCAATATTTATCTGATTGACATGATGATTATGATCACTTGTATCATAATTATATATATTATAAGGGATTATAATTGACACTTAGATCTCAAAAAAAATAATAACAAATAATATTATAAAGGCACTCTATTTATAGGCAGCTGGCTTGCATCATAGCAAACAATGTATCTACTCATACTTATCTACTCACACTTATCTACTGACTATGCTACTTGAGTATACTATCTTACCTTAAAATGGCCAAAAAAGCAAAATTTTAAGAAGATAAAATACTCACCAAGTGTTTCACACAAGTTTGGACTTACCTTAGTCCAACTCTTGACTTTGAGGACAAAATACAGAGTCAAGAGCAAAGAAACTGAGTTTAAAAAAGGCTGGGTTCAAATACTAGGTACTATACAGTTATTACTGATCAGTTCCCATCCCTCCACCCATTTTTACCAATGTTAATGATAATATTATCATTGAATATCAACTTAGTATCATTATGATGACCTTATGGTCAGAGCAATATCAGACTGAGCAACAAATTATCATCATATATCTTTTTATATTATGATAACACTTGTTTGATCAGCAAAAGATATATATTATAATGCTATATCAAATGATGTCAGGTTGATATTAAAATGATCAATAGATAATCATTAAAACTCATGAATGATCAATATATACAGTAATCAGCAAATGATACATATTATCATATTAACATCAATCTGATATAAAACTTGTCAACCATAAAAACTCTCCTAGGCATTATATAACATTATACTATTAACATCATCATTGCCTTTGAATGAAAAGGCTATATATAGACATATATATATATATATATCAGAATAACACAGATATAACAAAATATATCTGGAAATACCTATGCTTCACACTTTTCCTGATGCTGTGGGTGCTGGGGTGGTGTCAATCATCTGTGCATATCCTGGGGTATTGTGTTCATGTATGCCATGAATGCTGTGGGTTTGTGTGCTGGCCTCTTTGCACTGTACTTTCTTGGTGAATATGAGTATATACTATTCTTATCACATACTAAGCCCTCTTGTGGCAACCTGTGCTAGTACCAGCTTTGTTGTTGTGGTATGAAGGAATCTATATCCTGACACTAAAACATGTCACTTCCCAAGAGGTACTTCAAAGTGTGGAAGGATTTCTTTCTTGCATTTTACCAAAAGCATGGTCTAAGCATAGGTTGCTGACCCAATCTCTTGATGGATCATTTGTTAATTGATGCCATTCTATCTGTGTAGTCACAGATAACTCAGAGGCAGACATGCCTGAGACAATACTGCTACAACAAGTTGGAGAAGACTAGGGCCATAGTAACAACAATGGTAATAACCCTTTGCTGAGTTACCTCAGCTCTGTGAGGATGGCCATCTTCTGACCATTGATTTTACTAAAATGCCACTCTATAGGCATCTGAGTTTGTCAAGCACATTCCTTGTGATGGATATTCAATGGCAGAGTCTGATAGCAAGCTATCATACTTGCTGAATAACTCAGTAGACACACTTGTTTGATTTTTAGCCTTGGTTTGTCATCATACACAGGTGCTTACCTATGACCAGATAGAACTTACAATTGGTTTCCATTGTGAAATAAACATATAAATAATTAAATTGCCTTGTTTATTTATATAAATATTTCATGATAACATAATGGGTAGATATAATCATATAATCAACTGGTGAATATTTTAGGCATTATCATTTAAGAATATTATACATAGATTTTAGACAAATTCATGAGATTCCTAGATTATGATAAGGTCATTATAAGGCTAGATATGCTCTGACCAACAATTACAATTCTTATGCATGATTATAATAATTAGCTGAAGGTACAGGAAAATATTTGTAATAACTGTACAGTATCTGGTATATAAATTCAAACACCTTCCCTTCTTTCTTTTCTTTGCTCTTGTCTTCAAGTTTTATCTTGAAGCAAGAGTCATAGTGTAAGTTAGTACTTGTGTGATGCCACTTGTAAGTGACTTTTTTTTTTTTTTTTTTTTTTTTTTGGTTATTTATAGTTTAAGTTGGTAATCTAAATAGTAGTCTAGGGTTCTAGGTGGGTATTCTAGTTATATGCAATAGATAAATGGAAGTTGATAAATGATATACCTTATTGCTGATGGGTTGGATTGTGTATGATATAGCAATAAATTTTAATCTCATAATCTCATATCATTTCTAATGATGCAGATACAGCTGTGTAAATGTTTTATTTGAATTGCCATTAAGCACAATTTCTGTAGCTATTATTTATCCCTGTAATATCAATAATTATTATAGCTGCTAATACATAGAAATATATATAAATATATAGGACAAATGAGTTTATAATTATCTTATATAACATTATCCAAAATATTCAGATTCATATATTTTAGTCCCTGCATATTCAAGCCTTAATGATGTCTCATCTATGGTCTCTTCTGTGGCTTTTTAGCATCTGTAACCTTGTTAGGGACCAGCCCTTCTATGACATTATCTGAGTCCTTTCCCTTTGACCCACAGTACCACACCTTACCATCACCCACAATGTCACTCATCATCATCATTGACATCTTCTCTGTAGCCACAGTTATTGATCATTCCTCAAGGCTGCAGCCAGGCTGCCTGAATTCATCATCAAAGTTGTTCACCCAAACCTGGTACATGCACCCAAGATTTATTTCCATCTTCATATCAAGTACTCTCTGTCTTTTCCCAATCCCACTGTCACTGAACAGACACTAGATCCCCAAAAACACACCCAACACATGCCACTCCAATATTCACGGTCCAGAAGCCAATCCGAGGTATGATGTTGAAGTGGCGCTCTCCAGAGCCATCCACTCGGAGGCTCAGAAGTTGCAAGGTTCAGAGATGGTCTTCCAGGTTCACCGTTCTGCTGTGCAATAGCTGTATCTGAACGTGCAGTCCTACACTTAGATCATCACAACAGCTCAGGAATGGGTAGCCGATCGCATCCAACTGCCAAGTGAAGCCTCTGGTTCACTCGCTACAGAAATGACGAAGCGTGCAAATCAAGAAGAGCGTGTAAGAGCTGTGTCCGGTCTGTCACTCGAATTGTTTTGACAACGTTGTGTCAGGAACGATGCGAATTAAGAGAGGCGGCTGAGGCAGAGCGTCAGTCCCAGCCTGCTGCTCGGGTCGTGGAGCAACTTCAGGAACAGGTTCAAGCCAATGCACAGAAACATCTCATCGCCAAAGAAATGCAGTACAAGGCTGCTTGGCGAAGGGCTCAGTCCAATGTCACCGAGGTCCCTTCTGTTGGAGACACCTTGACGGAAACGCATCTGGATTGTGCCCGCGAGGGCATTTTGTGAGTCGTATGCTGCTGAACGTGTATCAACAGCCTGAGAGATGTGTCTAGATTCGTACTCTATCCAAGGTCGTGTACGCTTCAGCATGAGCAGCTGGCATTCAAGGTCAAGAGCATTCTCAGGGGGACCGAGCATGAAGGTGAGAGCATTCCAATTCGTCCTGTGCTTGTGGTAGACGTGCGTAGTCTCTCGGCAGGAGATTGTGGGCTGGTTACTTCAACAAATCGCGGAACAGAAGCGTATCGACTCTACCACCTCTGGCATCATTGGGCATCCGACCGCTCTCACGACGAGTGCCAACGCCAAAGACAGTTCAGGCTTTGGCGAGGTTCAGCTGGTGCTTCCCGTCGACACAAAGAAACAACGAAAGCAGGTGAAACAGATCTTGCTGGACAGAGGTACGCGCATGCTCGTACGTCCCAGACCGTCTGCTTGATCGATCTCGACAGCATACGAGCGGGGTGCGCATCTCAAGGCTACAATCGCCAACGGTATCCCGATGCTCGCGATCGATGTGCCGAGCGTGGTCTTTGATACGCTTATCCGGAGCCCGGCTTGGATCCACGATGAGGACGTGTGGAAGACGGCCGCTGCAAACGACGTACGCGCTCCAGCTGCGCGAGGCGGTCGCCAAGACTCAAGAAGGCCGAGGGACACCCGTATGTCCTCTTGTGCGCTATTCGAGAGGAGCGCGTCCAGATACTCGGGCTGTCGCAAGGCGCGTCCTAACGGTGAAGTTATATCTGTATTACTGCTGATCTCAAGAGGTGTATTTACTGTACCATGACGTTATGACGGTGGATGTATTTTGCGGATAGTGACTGTGGATGTGGAACGTATGCTCATCTATCGCGTGTTCTAAACGGACAAGTGCCACTGTGAAGGACTGTTCGATGTGACGTTGTGGACAAGAGGAGAGCAGGGGTGTCAGGGTCACTCCATGTTCGGGAGAAGCCGGCATGGTTGAGAGGGTAGCGAGAGCGAGAGCAGGCAGGGCAGTTGACAGCGCCGACCTCTAGTGCATCATCAGACTCACTGTCCTGGCGGGTTCAACGTGCCCACCTTGCCGAATGGCTTTTCATTCCCGCCTCGGGTAGCATTGCCATGAACTGGTGGAAATTTGACAAAAGAACAGCCCGTGTGTCATAATGGAGCGGGTATGATCAAGTTGTACAGGCCCCACCTAGCCCTTGCAAGCCCGTGCCCAGGGCAAGGGCTTGGGTTGCGCCCCCAAGCGAACATGGGAGGTCTATAAAAGCACAAGGTTCCCCCGGATGAACGCGTCACGAGCCTCCCCGTTGTCCCTTGGTCCACACCCACGATGGGCAACTTTTTCGAAGACCTCGCGCATAGGGTGCTAGAGTCGGCGTTGACGGCGGACGAGCAGACCGCGCTCAAGGTGCGACCCCGTGTGCGCGTGTGCCACTCACCTGAGCACACGCACGCAGGCAAAGTTTCACAAGCTCAAACGAGAAGTGATAGAGGACGTACGCCACGTGTTTCCTCATGGGCAGATACTGGTGAGTCCCCTGGACCTGGTCATGACCCCTGTATGCTAAACGGAGGCAGCCGGAAAGCAGCGGCAGGGGGATCAGCATCAGGCTGCCGCCTGGGCCTGTGGAGGATGGCGCTGGAGAGACGTCGGATGCGTGTACCTCGGATGCATAGGATCGATACGTACTCACGTGCACTATGTATAGGAACCCGGACTTCCCGCCCTGCAAGACGTCATGGAAGCCTATAGGACGTACGTCAACAACGAACTGCCCACCTACCTCGTGTACGTCCCGGAGAAGAGGCTCCTCTCGCGCCAAGAGGTGAACAAGATGTTCCGTCGCGACATGCTGGCGGTCACAGAAGAGGACGTAGCCAAGGTGATCGCGGAAGCCACTGGCCGTTCCGTGCCAACGCGGGACGAGGCGGTCAAAGCCTTAGTACGGGGAAAGCTCAAATACGCGACGTTCTCCCACAGATGGATCGAACGAGGGGAACCGACCTTTCGCGACATCCTGATGTCCTTCCGCCCGGCGGGATACAGCAAACTGGCGCACTTTTGCGCAAGAGCGGCGGATTATGGCTGCCGTCTCGCATGGTCGGATACGTGCTGCATCAACAAGGATAGCAGTACCGAGCTTGAGGAAGCGATTCGATCCATGTTCAAGTGGTATCGCGGTTCCCACGTGTGCATCGCATACTTGGCGGAGGCCACGTCAATGGACGACATGTGGAAGGACATCTGGTTCACGCGTGGGTGGATCTTGCAGGAGCTGCTGGCTCCCCGGACGATGAAGTTCTACGGTAAAGATTGGGTGCCTATCAGCAACAGCGTCAATGACAAGCAAAATCGCCGCATGCTGGATGCACTCTCACGCGCATCCGGCATCTCTTGTCAGGACTTGTGTCACTTCCGACCCGGGACCCGTGACGTTCACGAAAGGATGATGTGGGCATCGAACCGGACTACAACCCGGGTAGAAGACACGGCTTACTGTCTCATCGGGATCTTTGATGTGAGTCTGACGGTTGCATACGGAGAGGGAGAGCGTGCCTTCTATAGGTTGATGGAAACAATCGTCAGCAGATGCGAAGAGTGGGAGATAATGGCCTGGGCAGGGCGCCCGTCTGCGGACAGTGCTGCGCTCCCGGAATCACCTCGTTGTTACAAGGCGTTGGGCGAAACATGGGTCACGGCCGCAAGTAGCGACCAGGGTGACCAGTGGGGATGGCGAGGTGACCGACACTTTGTTATGACCAAGCGGGGTTTACAACTCAAACTGCTCATCGTGAGTCTGCCATCGCCATCCATGCGGCTGTATGAGGGAGGGGGAGAGGGCGCGGAATGCACACGGTATGGGAAGTGTACTGTCGGGATCATAGATTATTGGTGTTTCGACACCAGTGGAAAGGGAGTATTGAGACCAGGTCAAGATCACTTGTGCTGGCTGTTGCGCTCAGACCCCTTTGACCCTTACGCGGAATGGGAGAAAGTGTCCACACCTGAACTGATTTTCGTCCGGGCAAGTGCCGAGGTGAAGAAGGATCTAAGCATGCTGTGGTTATAGAAGTGGATAGTTTGGTGATAGATGGACGACCAATATAGTTTTGTTACGTAAAACCTGCGACTAGCTGACCTGAGGTAGTCATATACTTCAAGGCTGCTTGCAGGTTAGCACAAACGTCTCACAAGACCAAGTGCCTTTGAGGGGATGCCTCGATCCGCGTGAGCTGTACAGCTCGCTAATGGGCGATTGTGCAGCATTCGTCATGTCAATCCACCACGTCGTCAGGAACACCTTGAGGAATCCTGAGTCCCTTTCGCATCCGGGAGGGAGGTACAATTCGATGGGGTTCGTGCCAAATCCTCCGTATCCGAATGCGAACACGGAGGGTGCACCATCCCGCTTTCGCCGTTTGAGAGGCGCGGACATTGTAGGCGACGATGGCTGATACCAAGGCTATAAGCAAAATCGTCGAAAGCGGACAAGGTGAGTTGATCCTCCTTCAGGATATATTAGATGAAAAACACACTTGGATGCTGTAGTCCGACGGGTCGAAATAGAAGAAGTACGGAAACAGGTCGACATCGGAAGCGTTTTCCAATGTAAAACTGTACTGGGAGTTGAAGTCAGTGATGATGGCTTCCTTAACTTTGAAGCCAGAGTGCGATGAGCGGGAAATGTCTAGAAGGTCTTGACCGACAGGATTTATTTCTCCTTTGACTGTCCCAAGGCGATGCATTCGCATATGCACTTTTCCAGAGAAACTGGTAGAGCACCGTCCGAGCGATACAAGTAGGAATTGAAATTGGCGATTGCGTCAAGTATGTTATCCAGGCGTGTAGCATTTGCATCAAAGTGGACAGAACGATTCGAGTACGCGCGGATCAATGGATCACAACGCTCGAGCTCCCACTTTCCATATTCGTCCTTGTGCAAAGTAATCTCTGCTGGCTCGTCGTCGGGTACAACGATGACGTGGGTACTTGAGTAACGGCAGGAAGAGTGGACCCTCAACGTGGGGTGTGGTAAGTAGGAAATCGTGGCCGTTGCGGTGGTAATGTTATGATCCAGACCCTCGAGCATGCTTTCAAAGGCACCGACTTTGTCTGCCTTGAGGACTAGTGACTGTGTGGAGGTTTTGACAGAAAACTCCGTGCCTTTGATGACCCCGTGGATGCTGCTCGCTGAGATGTATACTTTCCTCACCCTCTCGGAGACTTTGAATATGGTTTCCTCATTGCGGAGTGTATTGACACTAAAGAGCAGCCGGTCCCTGTTCACACCCTCGCACTGAGGGTGTTGAATCTTCTGCCTTATGTCCAACATCTCGAACAGGCTGGCATAGCTGGTATCGTGGAGGCTACATTTGCGCAAACATTCTATGAGTGCGGTCGTGAATAAGCCGCCTGGGGCATCTTCGGCGTAGGGATCTTCTAGTGCGGCCTCGTCTGGACGGCATGCTGCAAGGAGTACGTGGGATTCCATAGACATATACCTGAAACCCATTAGAACCGCAGTAGTCGCAGTGCGAGTGGTAGGTTCCAAGACGGATGCCCAAATTTCTTGATTAAGATCTGCTGGTGGAGGGCAAGGTGGAGGCGGGATGGATCTGATGCGTAGACTTCTAACGTTGGGTTGTTCATATGCTCGTGCAAGACCGCCTGAGTGGCAACAGTCAAACACAGTCACCTAAAGGAGATTAGTATCGGGGAAGGGCACAGAAACAGGCAAAGAACAAACATACGATGTTGTCGCCCTTCTCCGAGGCAAGATGGCGAAGCAATGCATCAACTGCGCGATCCGATATACCCCAGAGCTCATTTCCGTCCGTATCGATTGTTTGGATGTCATGAGGGCAAAGGATTTCAATCTTGTTGCTGTCCGTCACCCACCCTGGAGGGGCATCAAGCCGACTCCCATGGCCAGCAAAGAAGATGATGATCGCGTCATCCCGACGTATGTCCTCATTTTTTATAAGGAAAAGATTGAATTGCTTGAATATCTCTGCTTGAGTAGCTGCTTCGTCCGCGAGAAACATTATCTGCCCGGGAGGCACACCGAGCACGTTCGTCAAGAAATGGATGAAGCGTTCCCCATCGTTTTTGCATCCAGTTAAATTCGGGAGCTCAGAGGACTTGTACACATCGATTGCGACGACAAGCACAAATATGCGAGGCACTGTCACCAGCAATGCGCTTTGGGGTAACTGTCATCATGAATGAAGAACACATGCGTTTTGGACAGGCTGACCTGTTCTGGGCTGGCTCCGTCACCGCCATAGATCTCAACATCGTATGTCAGCTGTACTTTTCTTAACCGAACAACTCGCTACGTCACCCAACTGTTTTTCCAATGTTGAGCGAGCCTGTAGGGCCGCCCTGCTTTCTATGACTCGTGATTTTCGTAGTCTGACAAGTCCGGACAGTCCTGAACTTCGACATTACTAGAAACGGCTTACTTACAGCCTGTCGAACGACTTGAGCCAGTCGGGACGCATGACAACGGTGACGTTCGATTTATAGTTGCCAGGCTATCAACCGGCATCTGGTCAACCCGTGACCGGGCTACCACGCCTCAACAGGATCAGAACAACACAAGTTTTCTGCTCGGCGTTGTGTTTGGAAACCATGGCTATACAAACCACTGCGGTCTACGAGGACTGCAAATCAGTACATGGTATTCGGAGATTCGGAAGCTCCGAGAAGGTGCAGGTCCGTGTGAACTTCTTAGTCAGGCATTAGTAGCGTGCGTGTGCACAATGGACACATTTTATTTGTACATTTACTAGCCATGGCCGACGACCCACATTCGCCGGAAAGGCGTCCTAACTACCGTTCTGAATATCGTTATAGACGCATGGGTGAGGGCCATTCTCTATTTTGAAGATTCTCGTGACTCATCCTGACTCATTCTCCTGGTTGCCCCCACGCCGAATCACACCACCGGGTGGCTCATGTACTGAAAAATTTCCCGAATCGCCACGTTTGTGTTAGGACGAGGGAGGGGAGATAGCGGGTCTCGTTCCCCTCATAGAAATAGCCATCGGCGTGAAGGAGGCGAAGATGGATACGCGCATCGAGAGCGCAAACGCTCTAGGTCGTACAGTCCTCAACGCTCCCGTAAACACGGTGGCGGACATAAAAAGGTCTGTCCATTGCAACGACTCGTGGGTGCATACTTGAGCCGTGTCCAGAAGCGAGATGAATGTTGTTCCCGAGAAGACTCAGTGGCGCACAGGGGGCGAAGTGTTGTACGTCTTGCGGATTTAGCATGGCGACTGGGTCACTGACCTCAAAAGGTGTATGTATGACATAACTGCACATAGACCCCAGGTCGTCGCAGTAGTAGTCCTCATTCGTCAGGTTCATTTGCCTCCGTCGACTCCGTGCGCCCTTCGAAGCGCAGCCGCCACTCAAGGTCACGTTCGCGCTCACGTAGCCGCGAGAGGGAAAGACGGAAGGCAAAGGATAATGACCACGGTGGGAAAAGGCAACACAAGCCCAAAGAGAAAAAGAGAGACAAGGATGAGAAACGCAGCGTTTTGACAGGCAAAAAGGTAAACATTTTCATGACAGCGGGGCTAGATTGTTATAACTGATTTTCTTGACAGATAAAACTCAAGGTACACAAGGACTCGAGGGACTTGGAGATGGACGCAAATAGGGAGGATCTTTTGCAGTTCCTGAACTCTACATTTGAGTAGTCACATCTATCATCGCACTGAGCGCATATATGATAGCCTTCTCGTGCTTCAGCAATGTGGTTACAGCACATTGTGAGCACTTCCTGTACTTAGTCATGTTTATTCATTCTAACTCGCGGTTCATAAGTGTCTTGAGCTGCTTTACAGTCCGTCGTCTCTGGCTAGTGCAACATTAATTGCCTGTCGTCGTTGCGGCGTAAAGGTTTGGAGTGCCACTTGGCACTAGTTACCAAAATCTGGAAGAGGCAGCAGCATTGTCAGGCTCTTCGGAGGTTAAATCAAATTGTACGTTCCCGGACCGGACCTCACTGATACCCGCAGTGTGTAAGTAAGTTTTCCCGATTATCTTTGCCTGTCAGGGTGACACCCCAAATTACTCAATCCGTATGGCGTTGAAGTGCGCGTTTTCCACATCGCTTGAAATTTTGATGCCCGCCGTAAGTTTTCGGCATGTCTCACTTTTATAAGAGAGCTGAGCTAGGCTGGAGTCCCACAAATCATTTCGTTTCGCAATGCCTGGTTGGACCTCAATCGAAACGCATTCAACTGGAGGCCGTACTTTCCGACGGCCTCTCGGTGCAGACGAACGAGCGTTATTCTGGAATGGTTGTTTCAACGGGACTGCAGATACTATTAACCACGTCGAACTGCGTCTTCTCAACGCTTCTCAAGACACACATATTTATTCAGAGGCCAACATCGTCAAGGCATGGCTATCTACAAAGAGGCGATTTCCACTCGTAGGCGTCACTGTGGAAGTACCGCCAGGTTTGCAAACTGCACTGCGCTACTTGGTGGTAACTGACTCGAACATAGGTGATGATAATGTCCTTTCATCCGTTCCTGAGCCCCACTTTGTTTTGCGGGAGCATGATCTCGCTCTCTTGCGCCCGCGGGAGATTGTTTTTGGGCAGGTTGCAAATGCAGAAGAAGTGTCGCAGCGGATATCCGCCATCTGGGAATCCCCACGTCCTCTTTCGAACGAGCTGCTTGGGCAGCTGTACGTCTTTCGAGAGACAGATTCTCAGAGGACGGACATCCTTCACTTGATGATATTAATAGCCCATTGCGTCACCGATGCCATGGCGAACAGGACTTTTATGCGGGTCTTCTTGGATACGCTCTCTAGGGGCGGGGATCCGGACTCAGAACCTGCTCAGATGCCGCTCCAGGAGAGGTTGGGAATGGCAGTACCGTATACGGAGATTGAGCCTGTGCATTTGTGCTCGCTCAGTCCCGCAAAACGGCGTTGGAGATTGGTGATTGCTGCCGTTTTACTTCAGTTGAAGGAGCGTGCCCAGGTAAGCGCTTACTTTTGACTTGATGTTCTGCCTGACTCTTTGTTAGGGGGGACATACACTCCCGTGCCGTCGTACCAGAATGACACCACTCGTTCCGGGGCGTTCGGGTCTCGTCTCTACCTTGCTAACACCAGACCAGACCAGTACCGTAATCGCGAACTGTCGTGTGCACGAGGTTACATTCGGAAATGCATTCCTCGCGCTCGCACAAGTGGCAATGACCCGGGTGCTCTACCGGCGGTATCTGCGCGGAGAAATCTCAGAGGAAGAATGGGCATATAGAAAAAGGCAGCCACATCGAGCTTCTGGTCCGGTCAACTTGCGTCCTTATCTGGACAAGTCATGGTTCGAGCGAGGCGGCGGCGGCGAATTCGTGCCTTCCATTTCTTATTTTTCTTACGTCCTCCCATTCATGACGCTCGGAAAAACAGATGGGCACCAGTACGACGACGCACCACCCCTCTCGGACCTCCTCACATTCGATCGCTTTTTACATCGCGCAGGGCTGGTCGAGAAGCAGACCAAGGCATTCCTCCGACATCCCTTGTTTTTCGAGTTCATTGGTGTGTCTGGTCCGGCTTATGCTCGCGCAATGTATTTCCGTAATCTGGACTGGCTGAAGCGCGAAGAGACTGCCAACGACATTGGCACACACAGAAAAGATGAGGACGAGGAAGCTATTCCTGTCATGGATATGGGTGCGATCGGCGCCTACACAGGATCCAGCTTTGGCAACGTACGTCGTGTTGCCAAACTTCTTCTTACCCTCTTTTAACCAGCCTTCACTTGCGTGTAGATACAACATTTATTCCCGACGGAATACCCCATTCCACCGTCTCACCCGCTATCCCCTTACGCTCCTCTGCCACACTCGGCCAGGGCGGGCTACGCCACACAACCTCCACCTACTCCCATTTCAGAGGGGGCGAAGATGGTAGTAGAGAACACAGTCACTGGGCTCCATGTGCGACCAACGGAGCTTTATCTCCGCGCCTCGACTTGGAACGGTCAGATGAGCATCCACGTGTTTTATGACAGCAACGTGTATGAGGACGAGGTGGTCAAAGAGTGGTTGGACGAGGTGAGGGGGGCGGTGTTGTGGTATCTCGGTCAGACGCACACGCGCCATGATCCCGTCGAAAACGCCACTCATACGTGAAAAAATCTGTGTAGACGGTGTCCTGTACTACAGTCTACCAAAACTGAGGCGCCTGGTTCTGCCATGGCCACGTTCATGTACTAACCGGAGTTGGCAGTTCTGCAGATGAGGTGCCTACAGTCGACCAGGATTACATAACCGACGGTGTGTTGCACAGCAACTTCGACGATTTTGAGCGTCCTCGCAGTTTCTAACTCCAACCATCTGCCCCCCCTCGGGTAGCTCCACTGATCCATCTTTTTTGAGACCGCAATGGCGAAAAATTTTACAGGTAAAAGGCAAGTATACCCGTTGATTGGCAGATATCGATCAGGTTCCACGGCTCAGTCTGACATAAAAACCATTCCACGGCAATAGGCACTTCCATTCCACTACATCATCCACAGGTGATGGGCCTTCACTTCCCGTGGTTCCTTACCGGTGCGTGCTCCAATATTAACAACCTGTCGCTTCAACATTCATGGTTGGACCGCTTGATCTCCTTAGGCATTCCTCCGAGACAGCCCCATTGCTCCCCAGAAAAGAACCACGGAGAGGACTGTCTACATCCCAATTAGTCCAAATCGGATGCTGGTGCTTCGCACTCGGCGTCTTCTCCTTCATGTTGTACAACACATCGATGCATTTCATCCGCTGTCCGTTAGACTCGTCCACAAGGGATGCCGTCCGTCTGGGATGGGAAAGAGAAACGGACCAGCACATCGTCGCTGAGCGTGCATGGCAACGCAAGGCGCAAGAACAAGCCGAGGTCGAACGCGGTTGGACACGCGAGAGACAACGGCACGAAAGCGAGATGGCTCAGCGTATACATGAAGAACGGTCGCGCCAGGAAAGAGTTCGAGAGGGGTGGACACGCGAGACCGAACGGCATACCCGTGAATTCGAGGATATACAACGTCGGGAAAGGGAGGAGCGGGAAGGGGAACGACAAGAATGGAAGCGTGAGGTGGAACGCCATGCGCGCGAGTTCGAGAAGATGCAGCGCCGTGAGAAGGAAGAGTGGGAACGGGAACGGCAGAAGTGGCGAAAGGAGGTTGAGGAGCGTGAACAGCGCGAGGAAGAAGAGCGTCAGAGGCACAGCATGTATTGGGGCAACGTCGTCGCGCTCACATGCACCACATATGCGACTAGGGAGTATTCGGCACGGCTCATGAACCTCCCAACATCCTGGGCGCATCCCTTGGAAGCGTGCAAGAATACACCACTCGAAATACATGGGGTTCCCTATGTACCCAAGAGCTGTGAAGGCAGAGTGGGTAACGCATGATGGATACGTTTACGACACTGATGTATCATTAGGGTCCTGGTGTTGTAATTGGTCGATGGGAGATAAATCAGCAAGAACCAGATTGCACGACATACTGGGATGGATACGATGATAAGGTTTGTTTTCCCTCTTTTTCGTCTGTTGTGCTCAGAAGATTCCAGGGATGCACGTCACCGGGATCCGGGAAAAGGGCGAGATTTTGATTTCTTTGCATGGTGTAGTATTTGAGCTGACTTTCGGCTCCAGCACTTTACACACAAGTTAATGAATCTTCCTGAAGGAAGCGACTGGCGCGAGTTTTGTGCCACAACACCCATTAGTTTTAACCACATGCAATTCCCGAGTGCCGAGGAATGCTTTACATCAGTATGTGTATTCTACAGACCCATGAATTTGACTGGATTGGATCACCCTTACAGACGTGGGGCGTGTATGGTCGATGGGAAATGGACGATAGTAAATGTTGAGTGAGCTTTACCTGTTGATATGGCTCTCCAAAGATATGCTTTGGTCTCCTCTTGTATGTACATACCGGTTTTGTCTTGATGGATGCAGCTCAATATCATTTTGTCAATTGTGTTCGTCGTATAATCCCCCTCTGGGGTCCGCTCCTCCCTAGGTTGAACGCTACGAAGTCAGGTTTACTGCCACATTGATTCATGCCATGGGATATAACGTGCAGATTCTTCTAAGTGCTGCAAGAAATGCATTCTGGAATAGAAGTGTGTGTATGTTACGTACATGGCCAAACAACTTTGTACCTCGAGT
>JBBPUG010000180.1:0-36100 GCA_038094535.1 Tubosaeta aff. alveolata
AGAATATCCTCATCGGAAAATTTACGCGTGGAAAGGTTCTTGGAGAAGGGAAGCAGCTGTGCGACGAGCATGGCAGGTAAATTAGCAGAGGGAGCCTTCGCGATCAGATTCTTGGGGGAGACGTGAGTGATCGATGTAAGCGACATGAAGGACTCATACCCGGAATGTGGCAATAATCACGCGAATGACCTTCTCTTTCGCTGCTGCCTGAGCGACCGAGATCAAGAGGGGTATGATATCGAATCTCCTGTGGGCAACGCTCGATCGTCATCCAGGCATGGGTACACAGTCACGCACTTGTTGATCTGCACAGCAACGTCTTGTTCAAAGGTCAAGAGCCACAGGCAGAATATGACTTGATAGCTCATCTGGGGGGTTGGTTTATGACGAAGGATGTCTACCAACCTGATGGGGAATGAGAAAAACAAATGCAATACATGCATGGCAACAGACCCGGCAATGATGCCTGAAATAGCCCAGACTGCTCTGCGGCAATCTGGACGGGCCAACAAGGCTTCGAGGCATTGTACAGCTACATCACGCTTGCTTTGAGATTGGCCTTGAATGAGGGCGGCGAGGATCCGCAAAAAGGGTTGGAGATGCTGGTGCTGGAGCGGGGTGGACTCGGAGCTGAGGAGTATAGTCAAGATCTGAGCAGATTTGAGCTGCACGAATTCGTCTTGTGCCTCTAGAGTCCTAGGTGGTACGTGAGTACCGTCTCATCACAGGTGAAGAGGAATACACGCCTGAGGAGCGGCAAGTAGGGCAAGTCGGGATCCGACTGGGCTGCTCTGGTGAAGAGCGGTATCCGTTCGTCATGGTCTGTGCATTTAAGTTTGCTGCAATCCCAACACTTGATAGTGACACACCCAAGAGCGCGTCGGCGATCAATACGAGTAGACATTGCATTGTGTCCACTCTCTGAAGCTTCTTGAGCAAGCGGAGATAGAGAAGCGCATAGATCTGGCCGTCCGAGACGAGTATGGACTCGATCTTTGCCCTGGGCTGTCTGTCTACCCTTTTCATGAGGGCCAGCTCCTCCGAGGTGACGAGGTCGGCACGCTGGTAGCCCTGCCCTGCCAGTCAGCAAATCAAGGGTCGGTGCAAGACCTACTCACCTCCCAAGGGACTGGTTTCGACCTGATCTTTGCCGAACTCTCATCGAGGTAAGCATTGGACACGAGCGAGACGGACATATTGGCGAGTTCCAACGACCGAGCTCACCGTCATAGGTCGCTTCTTCCCACGCCTTCTTCATGTTCCTCCGACGGTTCGCGACAGAGGCAACTCGCCCACGTCCACACTTGCACACCGCCATCGTCCTCAACCGCTCACCGCTGCTCACCCGCACACCGACACCATTTGAAAAAGCGTTTTATGCCTACCAAGCACGCATACACCGCGCTCTGCGCAACCCATTCCCAACTGAGTTTTATTTCAAGCAAGGCTCACCCCTCGAGACGCGCTTTAATATCGAAGAAAAAAGACGCGAGCGCAGCGCGTTTGGCGCACCGTTTGGTGTGGATCCTGCCGAGGAGCGCAATGAAGCGGTAGAGCTCATGGAGATGGCCATGAAGGACGAAGTGGACGAGTCTATGCCGCGCATCCACAAGGCGGACGAGGCTAACGACGTCAAGGACCTCAACAGGAGGGGGCAGCGGAATCTCTATCTCTTGCTCAAGACGCGCGAAAACGGCAAGGACGTCTGGCGATTTCCGCAGGGAGATGTGTTGCAGGGAGAGCTTTTGCACGTGGTCAGTGTTGCGTTGGTGTTCCAGTCGATGTCTGACGAGATTCCAGGCTGCGAACCGACGACTTGACTCGGAGTGTGGACAACATATGGACACCTGGATAGTCAGCCGGAATCCAATAGGTGTCTACCATCCTCCTAAGCAGGGCACGCAAGATGTAAGTTTTGTTTCCGTTGTCAAAATTCTTGCTAAACTTTCTGTAGGACGTCGTTTTCTTTTACAAGGCCCATATTCTCGCTGGACAAGTCCGTCCCGAACCAGAGCGATACCAAGACTTTGCATGGTTAACCAAGGGCGAAATTAGCAAGCGGACAGACGAAGACTATTGGCTGGGTGTAAAAGATATGCTATCAGATTTCTAATTACGATATTTAACTTCAATCAGAGCACCGGTCACGAGAAGAGACTTTACTTTTCTTCGGGGCGTTCTACTCCGAGCAGACTGGCCTGGAACTTGCGAAGATGATTACACCGAAACCGAGGGAGAAAGCTAGATCACAGTAGAGCAGACGTCGACGCAGCTTCAACCCGCTGACATGGCGCTACCGTACCCCACCCTAAAGTCTCTTCGTGAACTAGTTCGGCAGCTTCTATCGCAGTCGTTTCAACGGAACCAGCCCCACCGTATTGGCGATGCTCCCTAACGTTGTAGGTCTTGCGGAACGACGTACTCGTCTATCTCCGTGTGGTTCTTCCTCTGGAACTCCCCTCGGCCTTCCCGCCGTTCCACGCAGAGCATGGGCCCAAGCCACTTTCTCGCCTTCATATTCCATGTGTCCAATGGACCAGCACACTCTCGACCTCGGGTGATGACACCGCGCGGCCCCTTTAATGACAGGGTGTTGACCCGGGCTTCCATCTTGGCGCGGTCACGAAGATTGCGTGAGAGCATGGACTGCTCGAAGACAAGTGCGCCAGGGTCTAGCATCGTGGTTGGATGTGCGTCCACAAACGCGTAGACGATCAGCCAGCTGGCACTTAGCGTGAAGTTCTTCCGCGACCTGATAGGATCTTTGAATTTCCGATTCCGATTTGCTGGTGGTGGGTCCTCTGAAGATGAGCTGTCCTTACTGCGATTGGCTCGTGTCTGAGTCCCAGCAAGTATGAGTGTTCGTTCCTGTCCTACTGGGGTTATAGCTTTATTGCGTACCAGTACATCAACCGACGGTATGTCAGTGGGTTCGGCGACCAGAGAGATTGCACTGCAAACTAATCTCATGAAATCGTGACCACTGTCACGCAATATGATCAAACCACAGCATGTCCATCTGCACGTTCACTACACACCAACACATCAACTGGCAATATGCCAGTGGATCTAACATCCCACTGCAAGCTAATTATTCATGATATCGTGACTACTTCGGAGGGCATCAGTCGTTCTGCGTTCGCACATGCCAATGGGCAAAACTTTGAAGTTTCTCAAAGACTCCGCCGCCAACTGGACAACATCCGTACTTCTGCCAACGCTATCCTTGAAGTCCTCACTGAAGCCTCCTTCACGGACTATACAATCGATGACAGTCTAAAATATTGGCTCTTCAGTGGAGAACCACAGACATGTTTGGGCAAGTTGGAAGAGATGGCTAATATGCTCAAAGCGAACGTTCGGCCTGTCCGAGCCCCATCCCTCGTATCTGGCGAAGAAAAACTCACTACAGCCATGGCTTTCTTCGAAAGACACAAGAGTCTCTTTCATTCCTTGATCACTCCTAACGTTTGGCAAGTTTCTCTGCAGCACTCTAGACGCGCTATGTCTGACACAAACATCCAGGAATCGTGAAAGGCTCATCCATCAACCATCAGGATTGGAGGCACAAACACGTGGAATCAATTCTCTTCCCATTTCGGTGGAAATTCTGTCGAAAAATGCGTATGTGACACTGTAGAATAGATGTATCTGCAGCCTGAATCCACTCTCTGCTTCGCAGAGTGGGACACGGCTCAGAACTAATCACTGACCAAACGTCGACAACAAATCACCAAAAGGAGTCTTATCGTTGGTACATAATACTTCATGCTCGAACTTGCTTACGACGTTTTAATTAGGTCGACAACTTGAAGAGGTTTTGAAATGGCTCATTGCATTGAATTGCACAGATAAACACAATTATTTACACCAGCTACGTCAAGATGGCACATGCAAGTGGTTTCCCAGTACGGATATGTTCACTAAATGGAGGAGACTCGGCTCAGTTTTTGTGGTTACATGGAAAGGGTATGGCGTCTGATACTTCACCAGCTCTTGCCCAGTGATTGACGATTCCATAGCTGGTTGCGGAAAGTCCGTGTTGGTGTGAGTTCTTACGTTACGCACACTTAATCTGGTGTTGATCGATATCCTTTTTCCCAGCGCATCCACGATCGAGCACCTGAAGGGTACACTACATTATCAAGAAGTGGTGGTATTCTTCTACTTCGATTTTCAAAACGAGCGGTCAAGGAGTCCGTTTGAGATGTTGCGTTCGTTGCTCTCACAATTATGCCAACATCTGCTCGATCAAGATATCGACCCTTATACCTTCGGGAAAAAGATGCTCGAAGAGAAAGCCAGGGGATCCCTGTCTCTCAACGACCTCGACAAACTTTGTGACCTGGTATCGTGCGCCGCGGATCGCTTTGTTCGGGAACCCATTGTGGTGATTGATGCTCTTGACGAGTGTGGGGATATCAAATCACTCCTCCATACTCTTCTCAGACTGTGGGATGAGAAGAAGGTTCGATTACTTGTGACCAGTCGACCACATCTCGAGGTGATGCGTCATTTCACAAACCTACCCTCACTCTCCTACGAGGACGTCGCGATGGAGCTGGCGGCGGACATAGAGCTACATGTCATGCAGGAGACCAGTCGCATTCACCTAAAACTTGCCAGTCCAGAGATGAAACGAGAGCTCCATGCAAAGCTAATTCAAAAAGCAGAGGGCAGGTAACTTGGTCTTCTTTGTGTAACCGGCCCGGTTTCATTACCTTTTTCTCTCCAGGTTCCGGTGGGTTCAATGTCAACTCGATTTCCTGAAACGGTGTACGGCCGCGCAGGGTCTAAGGAATGCACTAGATAATCTCCCAAACGAGCTTGAAACGACATACGAGAGGATCCTTGATGCGATCGACGAACGGAAGCTAGAAGGAAAGCTAGCGCGACGTTTACTAGCTTGGCTTACAGTGGCGCTGGAACCACTACGCCTTGTTCAAATCCTCGATACGCTTTCTGTTGACTTCTCGCCGCCAGAAAAAATTGAGAGCATAGGACTGATAGATATGTTGTCGAGCCTTGTATCACACCACAAAGAAACAGATGTGGTCTCGCTATCCCATTTCAGTGTCAAGGTACGTCTCGATGTTGACTTGCCCCTGCACCATCTATACGACTCTGTTCTACAGGAATACTTTACCGCCCGTGCGACATTGCGCATGTACCAGATCATCCCATACGAAGCCCATGCTGAGGCAGCGCAATCGTGCATGCGCTACATATCTGCTTCCATTAAACGAATGCTTTCCCGCAAAAACACCCCCACATTGAAATCTTGGCCAATGCTTTCCTACGCACTCTCTTGTGGTTTCAACCATCTCGCACACGTCGATCCTGAGTCAACCGTCGTCCTTAAAGCACTCCAATATCTGGGTTCAGATGTTCGTCATCATCCTTCTCATTGGGATCATCTCTGCCGATTGCGGGAGGAGGATTTGCACTTGTTTTACCCCCCATGGCCATCGTCCAGACATGACTTTGTTCTCTACATCTTGATCGCTTACTCCTCTATCGGACTTTTCCAAACATTTCTCTCTGGCCATCATCCTGTCAAACCAAGGATTAGAACGAACCCACTTGTGTACGCTGCAGACCTCCGACAAACCAGCCACGCGATCGCACTCTCAGCATGTGGTGTCGACGTAAATGCGCGAGGCCTAGCCATTGACGACACCCACCATATCTCACCACTCCAGGTTGCCATCGATCGCGATGAGGATGTGCTCGTGGGAGTGCTCCTGCAGAGAAGATGTCTGGTAACATCAGAACTTCTCTCGACTTGTGTCTGTTTGCCGTGGTGCAGTGCTCGGGTACTTGTGAAACTTGTATACACCCACGAGTTCGAAGAATGGGCGCACGCTATTGGAGATGAAAAGTTGTTTCGTGGCATATTCAGCAGTGCGCGACCGAATGCGGGCGATGTCAGGAAGGCAGATGAAGACCATGTTGCACTAGCGCGGAGGCTACGCGAGCTTGGTCAAGACCTTTCCACGGATAGTCGTTTCGGAGCGGAGCTGGTCGAGCGTGCCTTGCATGCGGCGCATACTTCGATGCTGGAGTACCTACTTCCAGTAGATCGTCCACCGCCTGCCTGGTTCCTCCTTGCTGCGTCAACTGGTGACACCTCGGAAACGATCTCGATCGTCCGTTTCTTGCTCGGCAGAGGAGCTGACATAAATGTGGCCTCAGCACGCAAAGACACTGTGCTTCATCTTGCTGCGAGGTGTCCCTGGGAACCACGTAGCTTGGAACTAACAAAGTTGTTCGTCGATGCTGGGTGTGACCCTCGCGTTCAGAATTTACGGGGTGAGACACCATTAGCTATCGCGGGAAAGCACGATTACTTCTCAGTATTGGAGTGCCTACTCTCATCCAGCAATTTTCCCCATGCGAACACTCTACTAAATGCACTGCATGAACATCTCGCTCCCCGGATAATTATATCATTAATTCGCCGTGGTGCTGACGTGCATGCTGTCACGTCTGAAAATAAATCTGTCCTCCATCTTGCAGTCGCTGAGTACAGCGAGTTCACGTGCCTGCTGTTGGTGAAAAGCTTTATACAAGCTGGTTGCAATCCCAGTATTTGTGATTCTATGGAAGGAACAGTTCTGGTTGCTGCCATCAAACGCAGATACATGTCTGTGGTTGAATTCTTACTTTCGCGCATTGTCCCATTGTCTCCTGCCATTTTGCCATTCGCATTACAGCACCATTGGCCCCTCAGCCTAGTTCTCAACCTGATTCACCGTGGTGCTGATGTGTATGCCACCTCATCTAAAGGGGAAACTATACTCGATCTTGCAATTGCCATTCACAACGAATCCACGTGTCTAAAGCTGGTGGAGAGCTTTGTAGGAGTTGGCTATGACATCAATATTCGCAATTCCACGGGGAAGACAGCTCTGCACGCCGCCGTACAGCGTGGGCACATCCTTGTGGTCGCAACCCTAGTTCTCTTGTACGATGCCCAATTACCTCCTGACCTCCTGCCATTCACGATACGGCAAGGTTCGCCTTAACCCTGATTCACATGGAGCTAATGTACATTCTGCTTCAGCTGAAGGGGAAACAGCACGCCATCTTGCACTCGCTAAATCTAGATGTCTGACGTTGGTGAAGAGTTTTGTGGAATCAGCTCATTGCAACACCGAACCTCGCCATTCGAGGGGGAAAACAGTTCTGCAATCTGCTATCGAACGTGGACTTTATTCTGTGGTCGAAGTCCTACTCTCGTGCAAAGTCCGATTACCTCCGGACATTTTGACGTTTGGGCTACAGCACCGCTACCCCCCTCAACTAGTCCGCATCCTGACTCGCAAAGGCGCCGACGTGCATTCTACCTCACTTGAAGGGGAAACCGTATTTCATCTTGCGATTGCTAATTACAGCGAATCCGCGTGCCTAGAGTTGGTGCAGATTTTTATAGAAGCCGGAGGTAATCCCGGCGTTTGCAATTTGGGGGGAAAAACAGCCTTGCACGCTGCCATTGAACGCGGGTACACTGCGGCTGTGGTTGAAGCATTGCTCGATTCCTGTCTGTAATGTATGACTATATGCTATCAAATCTGCCAGATGAAATGTTATGGTCCCATCTATCATCGATTCATCGACGATCCCAAGGGTTACAGAGACATTTGCTGTGTTAGCCATGACGTTTGTTGTAGTGAAATATACAGAGCAGCGTGGTCACCCGATCTTGTTCATACATGGCGGACGATTGTGTCGTTCTGCCCCATGGGAAATCTGCGATCACGTGCTGCTCCAAGGACGAAGGATTGGGTTGGGTCGATGAGTTCAAGCTTACAAGAAATGGGCATGATCATAGGGATGTACCTGTGTGAGAGCCAGCGATTCCGACCCGGAGAGCGTCGCTCGTGCTCATGTTCAAGCAAGAAAACGAAAAATCGTCGAACGCAAAGATGGGTACAAAGGTCCACAACATCACGTCTTCTCATCTCTATCCTTATCCCCATCCTCTGGGTATAACTAGTCACATCCGGTCAGCCCAGCGTCGGACTACAATCACAGAGACATACTTTGCCAGGATTAAACAAGTTGAGTGGGTCGATCGCCCGCTTGACCGTTTTCATGAGCTCCACCGTGTCCTCACCGAGTTCCTCGACGAGATATTTTTTCTTTCCGATACCGACGCCGTGCTCTCCCGTACCTTGTACATCATCAGTACCGGGACAGGGCTGAAACAATGCGAATGGCGTACACGTGCCGTCCATGGCGATGGCGCGGAGGATGAGTCTGTTAACGGCTTCACTGACAGACTGGAGTTCTTGATCGTCACGAAACAGAAGGAGTCCATGAAAATTGCCTAGTACACGACCCATCTTAGCATACTCCCCATTTCCCACAGGGCAGGGTAGACGCACCATCCCCGACATGTCCTACAATGGTTGATTTCAGCCCAGATCTGGCAAGATCTTCTTTCGTCTCATACACAAGCTGCGGGAGCTTGGACACCGGAACGCTATACTGTCATCAACGACTCGTGCCACAACGGTCAACAAGCAAAATGGTTACCAGACGTCTGTCGTCCAGCACTTTGTTCCGGGATAGGATGCAAGGGTGGACATGAGCGCATACTTTCGGTTCTCCCAGAGGTTGTCCGCTTCCTCGTCTGTTGCCGCAAATTCAAACCGGGTACCGCTGTGTTTTTGAACTATTCGTTGTACCACGAGGGATGTTTCGGTAATGGACTCGGGTGAGCCTTGGATTTTGAAGAACAGAGTGTCTTGGACTGGATACGGACTTTCGATGATACCGGCGGTATTGATAGCAGACATCACTGCAAATCGCGTAAGTCAGACGCATATTTACATTCTGATATAAACACAGACTGTGATCATCGAGAAGCTCCACGCATTCTAGAAGGTTGTGAATAGTAGGATGTGAGATAGAAAAGCACGAACGTATGTGGGGGCCACAAGGTGTATTGAGAATTTCTTGTACGGCACTAGCAGCGTTCTTGACGTTCGGAAACTGTGCCATTGCGACCTTGGTGGGAATGCGAGGTGCAAGACGAAGCGTAGCTATTCTCAACTTAAAAAGATATAATGAAAACAAAGTGATGTTTCACCTTCGGTTACAATGCCCAAAGTACCCTCCGCACCGATGAAGAGCTTAGTGGTATCAAAACCAGCGGAGGACTTGCGAGCCCTTTGACGCGTCTTGATAACTTTACCGGAGGGAAGCACTACTGTCTACATCATTCCATCCTAATTATTCGTACAGAAAAGTAGGGTAGATCCTTACGACGTTGAGGAACCATTCCGCCTTGGCGGTGCCATATCTAACAGCGTTCGCTAAGGACAATTGACATGCACTGAGAAAGAGTCAAGTAGTTCAGACTCACTGCCGGAGCACCCCGTGCCAATCATACCACCAATCGTCTTCCGACAACAACGACCCGGCATTAGTCACTCCTCAGTAAATTAGAAAAGGACAACTCACCGCGCCCGGACCCGGGTCGAGCTAAGAGCACGATGTCAAGTGAGTTGAGTCAATACAATGCAAACTTACAGGGAAGAAGAGAGGAATGCCCTTCTCCTTGAGGATGCGGTTGATGTCATCCCACCGAGCACCAGCTTGGCAGCGAAGATCACCGTCTGCCACTGTGACAAGGTGAGGAATTGAGGTCACTGGCGTCGCAAATCACACACCGTTTATTTCTAGAATTTGGTCCATGGCCGATAAATCAACGCATACGCTCCCAGAAGGATACTAGGGACGCATTCCGTCTAGGCAAGGGGCAAATGGAAAGGAGGTAAAGGCTTACGCCGCTGAAGTGACCCTCCAAGCTGGTCGCGCCACTGTAGGGAACGAGAGGAACCTTGTATTTACGCGATATATTGACGACATTGACGACATCCTGTGTGGACCTAACCTGGACAATGACACGATGGGGTGAACTGGGGAGGTAAGAATTTTCCGAAGAACCATAGAGTTCGAGGGAGTCCTTGTTCGTCCTGACACGGTGTTTCTCTGGAAAGGCACGTCGGAGCTCTTGAATGGCCTTTTCGACGTCGTCTGGGCCGCCGTAGGAGGATGCGAGCGAGACCAGGGTATCACTGGACTCCTCATAACACAGATTAGCCGTGTCCTCGTGAACAAGTTCGACGGGGCTCTGGTCATACGCTAGCGTGAGAGGCTTGAACCCGTCGAACCGGGCATTCCGTAGAACGTGGAGACCGACACCAAGCGAGCCAAAAGTGGTGAGCGCACCGACGACGAATTTGGCTACATCTTGGCGAAGATGAGTTCTGGGGCGAAACGTCGAAGAGTGTCTGAGCAGTCTTGCCGTTCGGACACGAAACAAGGGATGCATGCGGTTGTATTCCCACTGGTCATCGACATAAGGTGGCGCAACACCACTTGTACCATGTCACGACAGGGCGGAAAGCTCAAGCCATTAAAGGTCTGTTTGAGCCCATCTCCACTAGCACATCGATCTCCAACATTCTGTGTAGGCTCCCAAGAAGGACAAGAAAGACGAGGACGAGGATGACAAGGCCTTCAAAGATAAAAAGAAGGCAGAAGAGGCTGAGCTGAAGGCTGCAAGAGACAAAGGTACAGTGGATCTCATTCATGGAGGATGTTCAGCCTCTCATCGTCTCGCTATCACAGCTGCCAAAGGTATGGATCCATGTCACCGTTGCTGCCCATCACTGAGCATCGATTACCAGGTGGTCCTCCAGGCGGGGGAATCAAGAAGTATGTCCTGTCATTGACGAGTCTGGCATTCATCGACGTATTCTCAGGTCTGGAAAGAAATGAGTGGGTAGAGTACAAGTTGTATGTAGCAGTCAGTGTTTGTATCCGCCCATCATGCGTGTTGAGCTCGATCGCGTCTGGGATGTGTGTCGGTCCGCGTCGCTGCTGGATCGTCGCTGAACATCGTTGCAGGTGCTCGGTCCATTTCCCATCCATGCGCGCGAGCAACATTTTCTTTCTCTCCTCGATCGTGAGTGAGCTCAGCCCCAAACCAAACCTATCCTCATCACTTCCCAGTCATCGATGGCACCACCGCACAATACCCCACATCGTTCACCCACACCGCCTATGCTTCTTGGTCACAGACAACAGCAGAGCCAGACGGTACTCTCCATGTCTCTCATCCGACCATCCGATGGGATCAAATGCGCGCATCAGAAGGTTGGGCGGGTCTCCAGCATCTGAATGTGCTCCGCGGCAGACTCTCTGTCCATCCTTCGCCCGGTGTCGCTGATAACGTGTCCGAGCTCTTTCTCCGTACTGAACTCCTCCAAGGAGCCTTCTTTGCTATTCTTCCTCCGCCTGATTCCCCAGAAAGAAAGACACATGTCCCAGAGTGGCATCACGGGAACATATACATGTTAGAGAGGGCCCCAGCCCAGTTGGTTAGGTTGCCCGTGCCTCCTGCCAAAAACACGCAGTCGAGGTACGAGGTGGTTATATGCGCCCCATATGAGGCATGTCCAATCTGTCTCGAGTCCCTTCAGTGTATTCATCGCTGCAGATACGCTTGTTTGGGGACCCACTCGCATACTCCTCTCCGCATCCGATTCTAACCCTCAAAGTTTCCATGGATCTGCAATACTCATGCTCCCCACTGGCTGTGCACGGGAAACAAGACCCCATCAAAGACGTACCACTCCAGCAAATTTCTGCTCACTCTATAACACCGTACATCGTCGATGGCACACCCTTTGGTGACGCGATCGGTGTCGGGGTTCAGTGTCTCGATTTTGGACATCAAACTGAGGATGGCCAGGGCTACTGGTCTGTCGTTAGTGCTCGCCTCGTTACTTCGCAGTTCCTCCCACCTTCATTATCTGTCGTGCTGCTTAATGGGGAGCCTATACGCATAGCACCAACCCAAAGCCGTTTCATACCCCTCCAATTGCATATACCCGCATCCGAAAGAATACCAAAAGATATCGGGAAACTGCACGTCGAGCTTACATGCTCATCCCACACAGTGCTGTGCCGAGCAACTTCCCAACCTTCGCTGCCTGGACATAGTAATTCGGAGCGTGTGCCTCAGACCACCTTCGTCCTCCGAGCCACTCTCCCGCTGACTCATATCCCACTCTGGACGCGAGAGGAGCACGTTCCAATCCAAGCATCATACTTCTTTACAAACTCGATGCCCTCTGTGTTCGTAGTAAAACCCCCAAAGGAGGCTATCAGCGATTCTCAGGTTACCGAGTGCAAAGGCAATGAACCGATTCTCGCACTTCGTAAGTCCAAGCCCTTGCTGCATCAGCCTACTTTGATGTGTTAAAGACGGTGCCGGTGTGGACATTCGCAGCCAGACCTTCTGGCCAGACTCGCTCCTACGGCAAAAGTATGCCTGGGTCGTGATGCCCGAGGGGCGCACTGCTTGGGTACGCTTGTGACCTTCTTCTTCTTCCTCTTTTTATTCACCCCCAATGTTGGTAGGGACTCGATTGGCACGGTCCGTCGGCGGTTGATGCACTCGCAACTGTTTCTGCCCTCTCGCGCATTCTGTCTGGCGCTGCTTCTGGAAGATGGGCCAAGTGGGGGTTCGATCCTGACACGCGAGTCATCCTCATGGGCCACTCGAACGGTGGACAAGGTGCATGGTACATGGCGAGTAGATGGCCCGATCGCGTATGCGCAGGCATGTACTTTATTTCTATACGCTTGGAGTGATACGCTAATGCTGAACCCTTGTCAGTCGTACCGGCAGCGGGTTACATCAAATCTCAAGCCTACGTCTCGTGGTGTATGAGTCGATTTGCACATTTTGTCGACCCAGAACTGCGTGCTATCCTTGATACTTCGCTGACGCCAGATGATAACGATTTGTTCTTGGGAAACTTGGTCGGCAAGCCCGTGTTGGCGCTGCATGGGTGAGTCATCTGAATGCCCGCAGAAAGCGGACTCGATGCGGAATATTTGCCTCGTGTCGTGTCGTATCTAATCTATCCTCAAAACTGCAATCCCGGTCAGCTAACAGGCACCTTGTTTGTAGGGGGGAAGACAACAATGTGCCAGTGTGGCAGACACGCGAACAGGTGGGAATTTTGAAGACCTGGGATCCCGACGCGGACGTGACGTGCGTACGTGTATTCCGTATCTCTGGGGTTGGTTCAATCATAAGCAGATACTATGAAGATCCTGGACAACCCCATTGGTACCCCGAGGTGTTGTGCAATAAGCGGGTACAGGCGTTTTTAGACAGGGTGTACTTTGGACCGCCGCGGTCAGTGAAGGAAGTACGAAGCACTCTTTCACTTGCAAGCCAGGAACGCAAGGCAACCAGTTTTACCCTCACGGTTGCAGCCCCTGCCGAGAGTGGTTCACTGAATGGGTGGCGGATTCTAGCCTTGACGACGCCTGGACTGCGAGTATCCAGTATATTCATCCTCTTGACTATTTTTGTTGACGAAGACATCTAGCTTGGGTCGACTCCATGTAACGATTGCTTCTGGATACTTGTCCATGCGGACGACGAATGTTGCCGTGTTTTCTTTCGACTCGAGTGTCCGGGCCACCCTGAGTGATAGCACCAAGAAAGTGACGCAGTTCGTTGTTGATGGCGACGACATTTCTGCTGACCTCGATAACTCTGATGATACGAGCTTGTTTGTCAGGGAGGTCAGCACCGTAGGGTTGCGTCCGAACCCGCCCTGGAAGGTACGGAACTGCGTGATCCATTCTATTTCGAGCTGCAATCCACTAGGTTCTCTCGTGTCCTGACCTGTTGACAACGGAGAGTTGTTATCTCCGTGCACCGCCCCGACGCCTCCAATGCATCCTCTCTACACATGCCCCGCTCGCCTTGCTTGTCCCATCTCTGACACCGTCTCGAGAGCTCTCAGTAGCCCTCCGCTTCGCGCATGCGCTCCAGCTCTTTCATGCGCTCGACGCTCAAATCGTCAGCGTCGCCGAGGTCGAGAAGGCAGATACACCAGCCAGTCTCCTAACAGGAAATCTTGTCGTCATCGGATGCGCCGACACGCCGCTCATCCAACGGTGGCTCGAGGACGGCATCTGGAGATACACCAACGGGGGATGGCACATTGGCACAAGGCGTTTCGACCGCCCGTCCTCGGGTGGGTGTTTACCTCTCTTCTGTACGGTCTCGAGGTTGACAGGGGGCACAGCCATCCTGTTTTGTCATCCGCATCCCTACGACGACAGAGGCACGGCGCTGTTCGTGCAGTCCACAGACGCGTCTGGGCTTGAGCGTGCCGTTCGGCTCTTTCCCATCCGCACGGGGGTGCTCTCGCCCGACTGGCTTGTTGTCGACGGCCGTGCGGACACGATTGGTGCCGCGGGTGTACAAGGTGCAGGGTGCGTTTTCACTTTCCCTTCTTCCCTTCTGGGCATTGATGTGTTGTTTCAGTGTGTATGGTTGGGAGCCGGCCAAAACGAGCGGTAAAGACGGTGCAATTAAATGGGTCTGGAACGAGCGCATGTCGTGGCTCGACTAGCCGCATGGCTTGGAGGCTCATGGGTAGAACTTGCCTGTATATAAACGTACGCTGAAGGATCATGACAAGATAAATTGATGTGAGCGGGAAGCGGAGGTGGTAGAGCATAGCTTTGTAATTGTGGGGTTGACAATCGTCGGGTGAGCATGGTTGCATCAAGTTAAGGATTGGGTTCAGTAGGACGATGACATCAGAACGACATGCGATTGTCGTGCCTTCGTCGTCGTGTTGTGGTCGTAGCCCCCGAGGCCACTAGTAATTCGGACCGGTCGGACCACTTGGTTTGATCATGACTGGTTAGCACATGAACGCATACGATAAAATTGGCCTGTACATTAGCATACGCTAAAGGATCATGACAAGATAAATCGGTGTAAAGCGTAACGCGGACGGGGTCGCATATGTACAGTCGGAAAGGCGAGACGTTCAACGATCGCGCAAGGTCATGAACAACGTGGAGAATAATCATCACGACGGACCGTCTGCGGGACAGAAAAAGTACGCCCGATATAGCCATGTTACACCTTGTTCAACACTTGAATGAGTGGAAACTTGTTACAATACAGTGAGTTGCGGGTAGAGGGAAGAGAGCGGAAAAGAATGTGAAAGAAAAAAAAGCCAGAGAATAGAGAACCCAAAGAGACAGATATGTGCGACAGATAGCAGCGACAAAAAGACAAAGCGAGTCTAGGGTTGATAGATAGACCTCGCAACCTGGGTGAGTCGTTAGCGGCCCCGAAATTACATTGAAAAATACCACAGCTCACACTCTCAAGAAGCATGGTGACTTCGGGGGCAACATGAATGAACTCTTTGCTCCAGAATTCATATTTCTGGTTTCTGAGGAGTTCAATGAACGTGACTAGCGCTCCCCAGGGGTGAGGGCGGTGGACAATGAATCGCTCCAAGAGAACGCGGGTCATCACCTCACGGAAGCAATCATCCTTGACCTCGACAAATAGGTGGAGTAGTAGGGAAGAGAACCAGTGGGTATGGGCATTGGGATATCGTAGGTGAAGCACCATGGAGCTCAAGAGGTGGTGTTGTCCTATGATTACACATAAGTGGGTGATCACAGTGACTAGGGAATTCCCCTACCTTCAACATCTAAATTAGTAGCTAGGTACTGTAAAGCAACAACGCCTGGGTCGCTTGGAACAAAGACCGACGATCCGCTGCGCGCCTTCGCCTGTGCGACCGAGGACACTCCAATATACATTACCAGAGAATTGACGAGAGAGAGATTGTAAACTTCGGTAGCGCCGTCCGGCATTACGGATAACTTCAAGCGGTCCTTGAGTGAAGCGAGGAAAGTAGGAGTGCCTCGGTTTAGGAGGTACTGATCCAGGCCATTTCTGATATCAGCACTTTTAACGCCCGAGGCAAAGTCGGACAGGATAGGCGGAATAGGGCCCATTTCGGGGATTGTGTCGAATTTTATGTTACGCAAGTGGGGGTCGGGGAGGACAATGGATAGAGGGAACGCGCTAATAATGATGTTACGGAGTTGGATACAGCGGGGAGGGATGACGTCGCAGAGACTGAAGTAATATTCACTGAGAAACTCGGGAAAGTCGTGGAGGAGAACGAGGAGTAGGCGAAGCGTGCCCCTGTAGAGATCGCGAGCAGCAAGTTGAAGATCTGCTTCCTTTAGGAACGGTGCCAAGAACTTGAAGAGGGACAAAAGAAGCTTGTGGAATGCGGACCAGCCTTCTCGATTCTCGGAGAGTAGCAGCTTCGGCATGAAATGCCTGTGGGAAACTAGGCTCAGCCAGGAAAACGCGAAACCAGGGAAATAGGTGGGTTGCAGCGAACTGAAAGTATCGCTACAGGATCAAAGTGAGAATGAATGAAGTACTTCGGGACCAATCCACACACCTGATGGCAGTCAACAGCTGAAAGTATGCAGATCCTAGGTTCGCTTCCATCGCATGCAGGTCGTTAATAAGACTGGAGAAGAACCTGAAGAACGGCTTCTGCTGGAACATTGTTCCTTGATCCTCGTGCATATTGGCCAGAACTAGAACAAAGATAGACAAGATTTTGGTGAGGTAGTGTACTTTTGCCTGGTCATTGTTGACACCGGAGGCGTCTCCGTGATACTTGATAATGTAGACGATCAAACGTGACATCGCATCCAGGGCCTGAAATGCGTAATCGAACTCTCCGGCAGCGACACACTTGAGATAGCTATTGATACTGGACTCGGCGCAGACGCGGAAGAAGAAAGAGGAAACGTCTTCGACTTTCAGAATGCCTTGCTTAGTAAGCTGGGTGATGTAAGGGACAAACGCCTTCTCGGGGGAGTGCGAACGCTGGAAGATAGTGACCCATTGCTGAAACCAGGAGAAGAGCTTCTCCCTAAGTTGCTCAGTCTCGGGCTTCACTGAGGGCTGCCTCATCACAACACCTTCGGAAGCAATGGCATTCGATGGCCGCCTCACAACACCGCGAAGGTCGTCCAACAGGCGTTGAACGCTGATACACGTTAAAACAACTTGGTCGAGAGAAACAGAGAACAAACGTACTCTTCGTTGGCTTTTCCGGCTTGGGAAAGCTGTCCCAAAACCTCGATCGTGTATGTTAACTGGTTTTGAGACGCGACAGGGGGGTCAGTGGTCAAGCAATCCCGGACGAGGCCAGCCGCGAAACTCTGCAAGGTCGAACGAGGATCCTGGAACAAGCTCTTGGCCAACTGCTGGTCCTGCAGTGAGGTGTTCACAAGTCCGCTGCGAAGGAGAGTGACGGTCACTGGGATGTTGAGCTTGCGCTACCGCAACATCAACATCAACCACAAGTGAATTTTGACGAAGCACAAACCTCATCCTCGGCGTACAGGAGCCAAGTGATAGCTTCTTTCGCGACTTCCTCGAACGAATGGCATAGTTGATCTAGTAGCGCCACGTAGACCTCCCTACCCAGTTGCGAGGATGTCTTGTACAGCAATTGCACAATCTTCTGAGAGATCAACAGCGGAGTCCGGTGGTGATCAGCCGACTCAGCGGCGATGAAAAGGACCTGGCGGACTAGGTGGCGAATGTCATGATTCGAGGGCAATGCTGAGAGCGAAGAGATGGGGAGCTGAGCAATAAGACTCTCCAAGTCTCTGACAGTGATCTTGGACTCCGAGTCAATATTACGAAGAACGGGCAGTCGGCAGACGAACCGTGAACCGCTCCATGGCTTCTACGTGACTCAAAGCGGACATCCCCTGCTCAGGTGCAGGAGAAGGGGCATATGCGGTAGAAGGGAGATGGTCGGCACGTGAATACGCTACCGCAGAGCCAGGCCGACTCATGGTAGAGGCCCGACGTTTGGGATCGAGAGCTAAAGGCTAACTTCAGTGACGTGACAGAACAGTGCATATAGTACTTACAAAAGTCTTCGTATACAGCAATTTGATGGGGCTGCAGGCCTGAAGCCTTGATACGCAGGGGGTCTGGGAGATTGAGCGTATAGTTAGTGGAAGGGGCATTGGGGTCCCAGAACGGTTGGCCACTGCGAAGCTCTCTGTGCCTCCGGCGAGCTTCGTAGGAAGTCGCAAAACTTTCATCGACATCTGCCACCGCGCGTTCCATTGCAGCTTTTTCGATGGCGGAGCAAGCGACCTCCACATTATCGGATACAAGGATGGACAAAACCTGTTCGGTAATCACTTGTTCGCTGAAGCCATGATCAACAAGGGCTGATCGAAGGTGTCCGCCAAGATTGCTTTTCAGGGGTTCCTTACAAGTGACAAGAGCGAGACTTCCAGCAAGCTTCTGAGCCATCAGATGGCCAGCCTTGCGCAGCCTCTCCTCGCTGGACTCCATAGCAAAGTCTTTCATAGCGAGCTCACGAGTGGAGATACCCGCAATCGTGACCGATCGTTCGACGACAGGCACGATGATCTAAAAAGCCAAAGTGAGCAAAACAAACCATCAAAACAAAAAGTACAAACCTCGCGAACCGAACGATCAACAGCCAACTGAACGGCCCTCTTGAACGAATGGTTGACGTGCAGCGGTGCGAGTTGCGGACTGATGATGACGCTTGATGCCAGGCCAGCCAGAATCAACTCAATATGTGCCCCAATCGCCCTCTGACCTTCGGTAGGGGCGGCAGAGCCGAGCGACATGACCTGTCCTTTGCCCTGGACTCCGCCTTCGAATCCGTTCATCTGCAACGAATCCATATCACCGACGTAATCAGGGAGACCGGGGGCAGTGACAGTGGCATCAGCCGTAGGACGGTTTCGGAGGATCGTCGTGGCTTCAACAGAATCAAGATCAATGTCAAGTCCTTTGCACAGCACTTCGATCTCGAACTTCAAATTCAGCTTGAGATCGGCAAAGTGATAAAGTTCCACAAGAAGCGAGATGACAGCCATGAGCCACGGGTTCGGGGGCTTGAACACCTTGGACTTGGCACACGGTTCAAGAGTCTTGCACACGAATGGAATAGCGACGATCAACCGCCCACTTTCGTAACCCTCAACAAGGAGATCCTTAAAGGAGATATTTTTGTGACGGATAGGCTTGTCCCGAGCGAGCGTGATGGTCCCGAGCCAAGATCCAAGGTTCTTCAAGATGGCCCGCTCAGACGTAACCTGCATCGTTTTTTCACTGTTGAGCATTGCAGCAGACTTGATGAATGTTTCTTGGAGTATGAGCTTTCCCAGTTTTGGCTTTTCGAGGGCGTCCAAGAAACGCAGATAGAGTTGGTGATTGTTGGGTTCCGCACTGACCCGTTGGTCCACCAAGTAATTAGCAAACCACCTCGCGTGAGTGTCGTCAAAGTAGTCCATCATCTCCGTGACTTTTGCGTCAAAGTTGCTCGGTGCAAGATTGTTCACGATGAAGAGCACCTTATCAGACAACTCCTCGGCCGGTTCGACGACCTCTGGGTCCAACTTGTCAGGTTGGATAGCCGTGAACACCGGAGTCGGATCAACGGCGTGACTCCTAAAGTCCCCGTTCGACCCATCCGCTCCAGAAGCAATTGCCCGTTGGATAGTAGCCACGAGGTCCGGACGGGCCTCTATCAGATGCGGAATGCCCAACAATGCCTGACATAGCGGCTGCCAGTCTGGAAGGCGACTCTCGAAGCGTGCTAGAGCTTGCAACCCGAACTTGAACAAGTTCGTCTCGGGAGGGCAGCTCAAAGCGTCGACGACGTAACGAAGGGCGATTCCAAACGGAATAAGATCGACTAGTTCGTGTTGAATGATTGAGCCAAAGAGGTAACCGGTCATAGCAAGTTCGCGTGCGGGGTAGTAGGACTGAAAGAATTTATACTCGTCGAAAAGAAAATGGAGCATGCAGGAAAAGATTTCGTGATCTCTAGGATCCGAGGAGGCTTTGCTGCGTTGAAGGAGGGCAATAACTTCGTCAATGGTCGTTTGTTCGTCGTACATTTCCTTGTAAATAGCATCAACTTCGGCTTCAATTTCAGCCGAGTAGTTGACGACAGCAAAACCGGGTTCGGTATCGGTACCGGGAGTGAGATTCATTAGACGTGGGTGAATTTGCAGACATGCGTTGCGGACTTCGAGGCAGTAATCTATGTCTTCACGAGGCATTTTGGCGGAGCTACATGGTGGATGTTAAGTCAGCGAGATTCAAATACGGAGACCATGCACAGACTTGTTTCGGAGGGTACGGAGGAAGATGGCGATCGTTTGAGGGTTGAGGGGCATAGTGCGGCTATCAGCTGCAGGGTCCGACATTCTCGAAACTTTCTCGCTCTCCATTTTGATTTCCAAGAAATGTATCATAGAGCGAAGGAACTCGGCACCGTGGACAGTGACATTGTCAGCAAGCCATTTGTCCAGGTTCAAGTATTCTCGGCGAGAGGCGAGTGCAGCGACATCAAGAGCGAACGTGAAGGGACGTGATTCAAGGAGATTTTCCAGGATCTGAGGCAAGTTAGACAAAAACCACACGTACGATGGGTTTCTCACCTTGAGGTCCTGCGCAACATCCAGAATTCGAGTAATATTAAGGGGGCTTTCTTCGTAGAAGTCACGGAATGCACCAAGAAGATACGCAGGATCGATTTGCCACAGACGCATAAAGACGAGCTGATGGTTTGGATGACCCGCTAAAAACATAGCCAAAAGCCTGCGAGAGTACTCTAGCCGGATGTCACCCCAGTTCTGGTCCTACGATAGCGTTCGAATAAAGATAGACGAGGACAAGTAAAGACATACCGGAACCTGAAGGAGACCCATATGAACCAGCTCTGCGCTGATCTTGAGCGCCTTGTCCAGCATATCACGAACACAATTTCGGATATCAGCGCTGTCCGAATCGGCAAGTCGCACAAGGACTTCGAAGAGGTCAAGAGAGTTCCACGTGTGCCCCTGAACGTTGGCCGCCAAAGACTTGATCGTAGGGCTCGCAACTGCCACATCCTCTACGGTGACAATCCTGTGACCAGGCAAGGACACAAAGTTGAAAGTGTCTGCAGGCAAGGACAAGAGGGCATCGAGAAGCTTCAATTGGTATAACGAATTCTTCCACGTCCCCCAGAACCCAGTCACCGCGTGCGGATCGGCGTCCCGTGGACAATTGAGGAGAATAGCGATCAATAATTTGAGTGTGGCAGTATCAACTCCATGACGATCAGTCCAGTCAAATGCCTTGATGACGTTGGCCCAGTTAAGGGTGACGTGCTGCCAACGTGTCAACCATGACGGAATCGTGCGCCCAGAAGCCACAACTTACAAAGCTGCCCAAAGCCCTCACCAAAGCCCCTACATCACACAGGGTTGTGCCCTCCGCAGCAAGCCGAGCCATGCTTGATATGATTTCAATTACTTGGGCATCCCGAGGAGGATTGGTGTCGGAGATCCCAAACCGAAGAAGGAGCGCACGAACAGTGTCCGCATCGCTGGTGATCTCCGGGCCGAGTTGAATCAAAGTTTGGACAAGAGAGGCACCGGGAGGCAGGCTGCGCAGGCCCTGTGAGTCATATGTAGATATGAATAGCATATATTGGAGCATACCTCAACGTGGGGAAGATGCGCTGCAGAATAGGTGCGACTATTTCTGGACCGTATTTGGCTTGTGCAGCGGCAATGAGGGCTTGTCGCTGGGTTGCATCCAACACGGGGGTTTCCGAAGTGGAGTCCGACAACAAGTTTGACATGAGTTTTGCTATTTGTTGAGGTGAGAGATCGGCGTGGTCGAAGGAAGGATGCTGACAGAGGGAGAGGACGGCGTTTTCAAAGTCGACACGGATGAGGGCTGCAGCCTGACTAGCCAACTCCTTACGAGTAGAACCAGCGACAATAGACGAAGCGAGGACGAGCCGCTCGAGCGGTCTGAGAGAGACGCGATCAACAAATCGGAGGAGATCGAAATGCCTGAAAGCGTCTCCCTCGCCCTTGTCTATGCCGTCACGGAATCGGTCAGCGAGAAAAGGGTCACGAGCGAGACGCTGAGTTTCCTGAACAAGAAGGCGAAAAGTCAGAGCGGTAGAGGTATCAAACGCAGAAGGGGGGGCGGCCAAGGCGAGGCGACCTTGGGAATGGACGATGAGACGACGGATAAAGTGAAGGTACGTGTCGAGACCGTGCTGCTCGGAAAGCTGTGTGGTGCGACGTGGTGAGGGTCGACAAGAAAAATAAAATAAAGACGTACTGAACGTATTTCCAGCTGGTTTCGCTCGAAATTATCTTCCGTGAGTGTCGAGAGAAGGAAGACGATTTGAGCCTTGACGATGGTGTGTATATTGGCGTTTGGAGGATTATCCATCGCCGACGACCTGGCTGAAGACTCCGGGCGTCGATTGACGCTTCCACCAGCCGACGCCGTTTTGAATGAGAGTGCGTTGTCGAAGGGGTAAAACTTGTAGGCCGGAGCAAAACACCAGCCTGGAACTCAAATCAAAGTATCACTTTGAAACCTTGGAGGGGTCCAAAGAAGTTAAAACTCCGACTTCGGAGACTGAAATTATCACACCGACGTATTACTATTAGTTTAGTAGTGTGGTATCATAATCAAGGTATAGCAAACTGGGATCGCTACAGCCTCCGCGAGGGTTTGGCCGGGGCCCTGGCGGGGGACACGTAGATGCCCTCGCGCTTGTGGGCAGCTCTCGCCCTTGAAGACATCATTCCCATGAAATCCACACCGGGAACTGGAACAAAAGTCACAATGCCCCCTTGGCCTTGAAACTTTTGTACTGCCGCGTCAAGCGCCACCAGTGACGATGATGCGGGCAAGGAAGATGCATCGTTTTCGGCCAGCGTTACCACTAGCACTTGTTGGTATGGGCAAGGCAAACGAGAGAGAATCGCTCACGTGTGGATCTCAGAGGACTTTTCGTGGGCATGACATTCATGCTCCTCGGCTTGAGGGGAGTCGGAATGCTCCCTCTCTTGGAGCTCTGTCTCGCTTTTGCATCTATTAGTACGTGGGACACATCAAGAAAGGGATACCAACTCGGGGGAGCAGGTGCAGTGTCCGGGAAACTTAGGTCATCACTCGAGCAGCAGAGCGGCTCTCGCGTCAAAAGGGGGTTGTTGTCGTTTGCCTCCATCGCTTGTAACGCGGCATCCAGTGCCTCCAAGGAAGACGATGGAGGCGATCCGGCGGCAGGTCCCTTCTCGACTACTCTCGGTGCTACAATTCGTCAGACAAGACCAGCTAGACAGGCACCAACGACTTACATGCAGATTCCAGGGAAGGTCGGGGCCTGACGATGGCAGCGATCTTAGAAGTAATCGGCTTTTTCGTCTGGGTCTCAAACCTCCCCGGTAGACGATCAGCTGTCTTGATTTCTACCGAGCGGTGCGGGGTCAGCCTCAGTCACGACACGGAATCATTATTCAACGTACCGTTCGATTCACTACCATCTGTAGGCTTAGTAAGACTAGCCAGGAGCGACTTGCACGGCTTCGGCAACGCGGAAATCTTTGAAGCTAACCCTGGACCAAGCTGGACCTTCAGGGGACTTGCCATAGAAGACAGCTTCACAATGACATCCTGAGACGGCTCCGCACCAGGCCCGGATTTCTTATCTTCTTGCTTCGGGGTCCCAGTCGGGCTGTTGCACGGCTGGTTCTCTTTACCTTTACTTTTCGTGTGCATCAAGCGTTCCATGGCTTTAGCTATGTGTATCGCGGGTGTCTTGTGAGCGCCAGACTGACCCACATCGGTGCGAGCGACTGAAAGAAATGTTTTGGGAATCTTGATCTTGGTTTCGTCTGTGGCACGCAACGTCGGCTCGGGAAAGGCAGACAACAACAGCACCTACCCTCGTTTGGAGGCAGGACCGAACCCGACAAAGTCGCGATAGTTACGGCCTTGTCACAAGTAACTGCAGCGCGCAACGGGCTTTGTGCGATGACAGGAGGCAGAGGGGGGGACCTCTCGATCTCTAGGCGCGGATGTCGCGTTAACTACGTCACAGGCGAGCAAAGTGAGAAATACCTTACCTTTGGCAACCTCCGTGTCCTTGGGTTGAATGACATTCGTGATTTTTGAGGCCTCCTTCGGGACTTGGCTGGCAGATGGGGCATCCGTAAGCGGCGCCAGCTTCCTGATCGTGGAAAGCTCCGTCTGGATGTTTGCCACATCCTTCTGGAGGAGGTGTATCTTGAGCGCGTGGTCGGCCTTGACCACAGTAATCCTCGCTCCCTGAGTCTCCATTGCGACCTTGTGAAGTCTGAAGGCCTCACAATGGTTCTCGAAGGCGTCGTCGCGGGTCTTAAAGTCATCGTTGATCTTGTTGGTGAATTCCCATATCGTCTTTTCGCAGACGTCCATCTCTGCACGGTGGGAGTTATCGAGGAAGAAGATACGATCTTGCTGGGACGCGGCTAGTTCGCACAAATCGTTGACCTGTCGAGAGAGCGCTTGGGTAACCGCGTCGTGGACCATCGGGGGAGTGCTCTCGACAGCGGTAACACGATCCTCGAGAGCGACAACGTCCGACGCGATGGCAGCAAGCTGGACAAGGACGGCGATGACCAGTTGGTACAACCAAATGAGGAAGGTCTTTAGTAACATCATGCTGAACATTGAAAGATCGTGGTCCTTTGCCGCGTCCTTCATGGCGTCATCAGAGGTGGAGGCGGCGAGACTGGGTCCGAATGAAGTGTCGTGAACGTTGATCAGAGTCACAGACGCAGCGAGGATTTGGTCCACGCCGTCGGGGCATATGACGGACGCGAACGCAGAAATGCTTGGCGAAACAGTGATTTGATGAGATGTCGACATCTTAAAGCAGAAGATTGCAGCAGAAGAGCAAGAACAGAAAACCGCAGATACGGGACGGAGAGGAAGTGACGACGATGGCGCAATGCCTGGGTTTATATATGTGAGAGGTTGGGACTTGAACGGGACTTGGACGGTCGTCGTTGAAATCAGGGTAAGTCAGTCAGGTCCACAAGTTCATGGGCGACCGAAAGACACCTTAATTCTAACAACGACCGTCAGTATCGCCTGTGAAGCAGTGGGCATATAATGGCTGAGTGGATGTCAGTGAGGTCATCTACGGGACCTGCACGGTCAACGACTTCACACCTGATGACTGATGAGGAAGACGATATATGCGAATATGTGAAAGCAAAGCGAAAATATCGACAAAATACATGGGGTAGCCCACCAATAACGTGTACAGTTAGCCCTGCGAAGCATATTGTCCTCCTTGCTGTGCCTGTGTCATCGTTGTTCGCTATGTCAGGCGAAAGCCATGTGTCAGGAAAATCGCTGTCATTGACTAACATAAGGATCTTACCTGCATAAGCCTCAGCTGATCCATCTGTTCTTGTGTGAGTTGCGTGCCAGGGGGCAACACTGGTACGTAATGTGCCGGTATAGTGTTCGCCAGGCGAGGAATCGCGTTCCCAAGGATTTGTGGCGATGGCATCGGCAGTTGAGCTTGAGCAGACGGTGGGCGTGGAGAGGCGGTTACACCAGCATTCGATGGAGTTGCAACAGTCCGAGGGGGGGAAGCTTGCTGTGCAACACCAATGCCAGGTGAGGACGTCGCTGCCCGGTTATGATATGGTGGTGAGAGATGGGCAGCAGCGGTCAGACTACTGAGAGCGGTCTGGGGTGTGGCCTGTGCTTGCGCCTGAACCTGTGCCTGAACTTGTAGTTGGACAGATTGGGCGACCGCGCGCGCTTGCGCAGCCTGGACCTGGAGCATTTGCTGTGGTGACATGCGTGCTCCTGCCGCAGACAGTGGAGTAGGCATTCGCTGTTGCTGAGAGATGTTGACTTGGGGGACTGCAGATTGAGGACGGATTTGTGGTGTGGGTTGGGAAGATTGGGTAGCTGGTCGAGCAGCCCCATTACCTGTCTGCTGTGGTTGTTGTTGGGGTTGCGGCTGCTGTTGAGATTGAGGTGGTTGCGATTGAGGTTGTTGCGACTGTGGAGCTTGTTGCTGGGGTTGTTGTGCAGAACTGGTAGCCGCACCTGTCCCTTGCTACATAAGGGATGAAAATGTAAGCGTGTTAAAGGCAAGAAAGCACTAACCTGTGCACGCAAGAGTTGTTGTCTCGCAAGCTCCTCGTGCCTTCGTCGTGCTATCAACAGGTCTTGGTCTCTCGAATCTTTCTCTGCTTTCATCCGGCTGAGCTCGGCGGGCGAAAGCTTCGGCATCTTATTATACTGTCCATGCGTGTCGTGGATATTTGGAGCTTTCCTCTGGTTGACTGCAAACCCATTAGCGACAATCTATTTACACATCATCGTTAAAAGGCACCCACTGCTCGCAGCCTTTTGATTCGCTTCCCTTTTCTTTGCAGTTTTTCGTATACAATCGTACATGAGCGAGTGTCTTCGTCTCTTTAACGTATCCGAGCTGACAGCTACACCTGCCCCACCGACCTGGCCTTGCGCAACACTAATGTTCGCGAGGCGCTTCACACCCCTCGTCGTCATCTGAGCCTGCTGCGTGGACGTAGAAGGCGTGGGAGGAGGCGATGTTCCCTCTGCACCCGCAGGAGACGCCACGTCCACATGGCCGGCAACGCTACTCGGAGGTTTCCCACCTAACTTGAGGTTCCAGCGCTCGTAGCACTCCCAAGGCGTTCGTTTGTCAAACGAGATGGTAGCCTGGGTCGAATTGAAAGAATCGGCAACAAGAATCCAATTAGAAGGGTACTTTTCGACAAAGAATTTCAGCTGGGCGTCTTCCGCAGGATTCCATGCATGTTCGCGTTTTTTCTCTTTGGGAGGATGCGGAACGAAGGTACCCCCCATACTCGGTGGTCTGAGGCCATCAAAGAGTCCTTTAAAGAAAAGGAACCAATGAGACAAGATTCACGACACCAATGCGGGATTATCCGAGTGCAGACTCACCAGCGAGTTTCTCGTCGATAATCCTACCCGTAGAACTCTCAGCATCCGTGACAGGAGGCTCCTCTGGGGGAAGCCAATTCCCGTTCTTCCACCGCCTCACAGGCTGCAATGGCCCGAGTAATGTGGGTTTGCACAGCATGAACTTGCCTATAGGTGTTATCCGCGTGTACCCAGTGTCATCGATGCGTCTGCTATCAGACCTCTTTTTCGGTTCAGAAGGTGAAACGTCAGGCATTCCAAGCGGCTGCAGTTCAGGGAAGAGGTCTGAGAGGTCGAGAGAACGTGTAGAGTCGAAATCAAGCGAAGGCGGTAGAGGATCTTCAGTAGTGAGATCTGAAAGAGCTTTGACGAGATCGAGGTCATCGTTGTCTATGAATAGTTTACTGTCGTCGGCATATGCGATCCGCTCTCTCAATGGGGCGTACAAATTTGACTTCGGGGCCGCCTTGCTAGGGCTGGGTACGGGAAGGGTGCCGCTCTGGACTTCGAGACCTGCCTGCGAACCTAGAACTGGATCACTGGAATCTGGTTTAAGCCCCACAAGATCGACCACCTCCGGCTTGGTCGTTTTCGTTCTTTCAGCTTCGCCGTCTGCACTTCCATCCACCCCAGCGTAAGCGGGACGAACGGTGTCAACGTCCATCGCATCGGGGTTCCTCTGCCACGCACCGCTCATGTTTCCCAACGCGGATGAATCCTCCACGTCTTCCATCTTCGGCTTCACAACCCCCTCAGGGCCCGTGCTCTGCCTCTGACTGCTCTCCCCGGACTCGCCTGAACCAGACCTCGACCCACTCTCCTCCAACGCCTCCTCGAGGACATTCCCCGTCTCCAATGCATCGACGATAGTCTGTTGCTCCGTTTCTCCCTCGTCATCCTCATCTCCAGATTCCTGATCGCTGTACGTCTGCTCCTTGTCACCTTGTTCGCAGGCAACTCCGTCGTTATCCACATCCATATTTCCTTGTTGTTGTCGCCGCTGCTGCGAGGTCGGATCTATCGTGCGTGGCGGCTTCCAGTGCATACAAATGCCTTGTTTGATGCGTTCTTCGCGCGTTCCAGCCCCGTGCCAGTCGAGGACAGCAGTAGAAATATTAAAAGCAAGAACGTATTTCCACTTGCGTTCCTCCCGGAAGTCAACTCGCATCCATCTCTGTCATCCGCATGAGCCTCGGCGCATCGACCATACCGTGACGATGGGCGTTCCCAAGCGCAAGGACACAAAAGAGAACACATACCATCTCATCCAACAGGTAGTCCCAGTGCGTCCTCATAATGCCTCCCAGATTTCGCTGCTTCTTTGGCTGTCTGTAACTCCACTTTGCGTTGTTTTCGAGATACTCGACGCGCTCCAGCGTGCGCATGAGCCTGAGCTCTGTAATCGCAACCTGTGCCAAGGCGCGCGAATATTCAGCACGCAACCGAGGAGAAAGAAGTATACATACACCCCAATCCCTTGTACTCAGACACTTTGTGGCCCTCGAAACCTTTTTATGAACTGGGTTTGCACGGATAATCGCATTCCACTTGGCGAATCCAAGCGGTGCCCATTCCTCCTTACCTCCTTTGGCGTCCGTCTTATCCTTGTCCTTTTTTTTCTGCTTCGACGATTTGCCCTTGCGGAAGCATTCTGGGGGAAGGTCCTTGAGAGGCGGGAGATTGTAAGTGGGATCGAAGTGGTGACGTTGAACCTCGACCAGACTGGGCGTCCGTGGCGGCTCCTCAGCAAAGGATTCACCATCGGCATCTTCAAAGCTGAAGTCAGGCAGCGCAGGGGCAGGAGATGTTGGCGTAGGTATGAGCAGAGACGGTTGAATGGACGTGACATCAACCGCGGTGTGGATGACCATCGGACGCGGGAGTTCCACTTGAACAGCCTCGGGCTCAGGCTCAGGGCCAGGCGGACTTGTGGCCACGATGTCAACAATATCCTCAAAGTTAGTGTCTGTCTCCGTCGGAGGAGGAAATGCAGGGGAGGAAAGGGGAAGTGTCAGCTGGGGAGACTCCTCACGGACATCCTCCATAGGTTCTGAGGTGTCCATCTCGACGGTTTCGGGGATGGGTTCAACGCTAACATGTTGCGTTGATTGGAAGGGGAGGGGAGGAGTCCGGAATTCTGACGTATGTCGCGATGCTGCAGGACTGTGATACGAAGTCGTTGACGCGTGGCGAGATGGCGGGCGAGGCGAAGGAGGGATGCTTTTGTGGTCCTCGGGGAGAAATTCCCGCTCCTCCCGCTCTTCCTCTTCTTCCTCTTCCTCCTTCTCTTCCATCTGGTAGGGTTGTCCGAGCCATGGCGTGGACAGATGCGACACGGGAACCTCGACCTCGACAATGACACCGACGGCCTCATCAATCTCAGCCCCCTCATCCTCTTCTTTCTGCACCGGTGATTTGGTCCGCGTAGGCGACACAGGTGGCTCGGACATCGGCGAGTCCACATCAGGTACGGCTCGCTCCACGTTCTCTTCGGGCAGAAACGGGACCGAAAGTTCGGCGTCGGACAGATTCAATATCATGCCAGATTCTTGGCTGCAAAAAATTAAAAGGCAAGTCAGACCCGACACGTGCGGACGGCGATGTTGGATCAACGGAATGAACCGAGCAAATGGCAAAACTCACTGTTTGCCAAGATCGAACCGGTCCAGGAACTGCTTCAGACCCTCGTCCGCGTCATCATTCCCACCATTTGGTTCCTCCAGTGGGAGGAAGACGCCAGCATTGTGTTTCTGCTGGATCATGCGGTACATCTCACGTAGGAGCACATTTCTCCGTTGTATGACCGCGCTGTGAGAGGATAAGCTACTGCCCAGATGGATGATGATAGGCAACGCTCACTGGAGTTGTGCCACGCGTTCTGCTACCAAAAGCTCTGCCAACTGAGCGGACATGTTGGTGCGAAATGAACCTAGTGTGGTGTCACAGCCGTACACGACGATGATGCCCGTCAAATGTCGCTGGCGAACTGTTGTGTCCGTACCGAAGTGGCTGGTCTGAAGCTAATGAGCTGTGGGGGGGTCGACTCGAGCGCCAAGGGAGGGGTCAAGTTGCAGGCTCACACTTCTCACCGGGCCATGTCATTCCGCACGGTTGCCCTCGTCGCTCGGACGCTCAACCGCAGATGTAGGTTTTACCATTCGGTGTCTACGACGCGCTTACACCAACCTGTAAAGGTCTCCACCAAACCACCGTTCGTCGGGCTGTTACCAACCTTGAAATGCCTGCCATGTCACCCACAATGACCGAGGGCGGCATTGCTTCATGGAAAAAAAGTGAAGGTGAATCTTTTTCTGCTGGTGACGTTCTGCTCGAAATCGTACGTGACTTCGTGTGACTCTGGCCTAGTTCGCTTACCCCGTTTCAGGAAACGGACAAGGCAACGATTGACGTGGAAGCCCAGGAAGACGGTGTGCTCGCAAAGATATTGGTACGTCTGTCGTGCAAGACGTCGTGGTGCGCTCACACTTTTGTACATCTATGCAGGCCGTAGACGGCACGAAAAATGTGTCTGTCGGAAGGGTCATTGCGCTTCTTGCGGAGGAGGGCGACAATATATCCAACCTTGAGGTGCCGAAGGAGGAACCTAAAGCAACTGCCCCCCCACCCATGACCGCTGCTCCTCCCCCATTACCCCTTCCCCCATCAACACCTGAGCTTGCCCAAGGGCCAAAGATACACTCGGGTCGTCCAACGCATTCTAAGCATTTGCTGCCATCTGTCATCCGTTTGCTCGTCGAGGGTGGTGTCACCGATGCAGAGGCCATCAAAGGAACCGGTGTTCGTGGCATGTTGACTAAAGGAGATGTCCTGGCATATCTTGGGAGAGCTTCAAATCCCCTAGGGACATACAAACCTCCACAGAAGGAGGCGGCGGCACCTTTAAGAATGGAGCCACCTACTAAGGTGTGTCTTGTTATATCAGTTGATAAGCCTTGTAAAGAGCTACGTCTCCAGCCTTTGGATGGTGACGCTGTCCGCCAGTTGATTGTATCGGGTCTTGCAGCCAATTTGAAGCTAGCACCCCATGGCAAGTCACTTCGCTCCACGTTTACGGTCACACACTCATTTAGCGCAGCAGCACCATCCACACCCGCTTCCTTTGACTCGATCATCGCCGACTACACACCTCGACTACCCTTGTCAACTGCATCTGCCCAACCTGCCCCCAAGGATAGTACCAATGCATACTTCAACGGCCTGCTGTGATCGCGTCATTACTCTTCATTTTATACACGCCTTAGATTTAGTGCATTTTTCACTAGCGAGCGACAATCTGGGGTAAGATCGACTTCCCGCGAAGACCAGGTGTAACGCTAGTCACGCGACCTCATCATCCAATGCCATGCACTGGGAACATAGGTCAGATTATATCCCTGAAACACCCGTCGTACGTACCCTAAACTCTATAAATGAGTCCGACGTCCCGCCTCCTCTGGCTTTCGGAACCGGGACTAGGAATTGTAGGCTAAGTAATCCTCCCGCTTCGATCCGCAAGGACGTCTTGGTGGAGCTCTGAAGTGCACGTATGGTGTGCGTAATGTGTGCGAAGCGATAGCTTGATGGACCGAACCCCGTTGCGAGTGAGCGCAAATATGGTAAAAAATGATATGTTTTACCTGACTGATACCGAACGCCAACACTCAAAAGTTTCCAAGACTTCTTTGTCGTTGGGGTAATCCATCTAAATGGCGCAACGTCATGGACAAGGCCGTGTTTCATTCCAATCACCAAGGAGATAAGGAGTACTGCGGGGAGACGTGATCAGTCACGTACCTCAGTGCTCCCGAAATCGCCTGATGCCTTGATGCGGAAGAGAGGCTTGGAAGTACTCAACATGTCACCAGCACCCTCCTTCCGCTTTCCCGCACTTCTTGCAACGTCTGCGGTGGGGTTGGCGATAAACGTGATTTTATCACAAGAAGAGTCAATTTCGGACAGTGCATCTCGGAGCCACGATGAGGACTGTGCGGTACGATAGGAGTAAAAATTAATTATGGAGCAGTTAAACGCCCACGAGTGTTGGGTACACGCGCTTAATAAAGATGCTGACCTTGAATATAACCTTCAGTGCACTATCACAATTTCCAAATCGAAGACACGGAAGGAGAAACAGAGGCAGATGCAACATGATCAGACACGCAACACACACGAACGAGAACACCGGGCGCTCACGTTTGATTTCCGTCAAAAGGAAGCTCTATATTCGGTTCTGGATCAAACGTCGTGACTTCGCATGCGGTCGTTGGCCCTGAAGCATCCTCGGCGCTAGTATGGGGGCAGGGTTCGTGCATGGGTCATTACATCACCGGATCAGCCCGTGAGCGGACAAACCGTGAAAGTGAAGAGGAGAGTCGGAAATACGGCCGCAAGAGGGGGAAGAGACGGAGCGCGAGGCAACACACTTACAGCAATAACGTCAAGGGATATCCAGGCCCAGCATATGAAAGCCGCATGCTGGTCCTTTTTTCATTCCCGCCAAAGAAATGCTCGAGCCCGTGCATTGGATTGAACTGCTGCTTGTTGTTGGACGGGGCATCCCTACCCTGTCCGTTTATATTCTTGCGCTCTTCGTCAGATACATCGTCTTCCCTGCGCCATCTCCTCGTTCGCGGGGCACTTGAATGGGCGGTCAAATTTGCCGTGCCAAAGACGCCAAGGCATTCTATGAGTGTGGTAAGGGGTATCTCAAACGTTGTCGAATTTGGGCGATGGTCAGGTGTTTGAGATGGTTGGGAGTTCTCGGGGAGAGAGTGGACAGGGGTATAACTCCATTCGTCGAAATGATCTCGATAAATGTAAGATGTTGCTGCAAAGGCACGACGAGGATGGGTTAAAATGGAAACCTGAGTGTAAAAAAAGGACGAGGAAGGGCGCCATAAAGCAGCAGTGAGGCTGCCTTGTGCACGTACCGAGTACGCAATGTGCTTCTTCCACGGTAACAAACATGCCCATTGCGGTGTCCGCGGTCAGGGTGACGGAGGCACGCTGAGGCAGTGATTTAAATCCATGCTCGCGCCCGGGACGCCCATTTGCCGGACAACGGGACTCACATTAGCAAAATTGATGCCCTTTAAGAGCGCGGTGAAGAATCTGACATCGCGAACGGATGCAGTGAGGACCTGTAGACGGCGATAATCATCAAAGAGCTTCAATAAGCTAATCATTTTTACCGGAATTCTGTCTTGAGGCTGGCTCTGCGACATGGCTGAGCAAGTAGTAGTTGCAGTGGGTCACTGATAGAGAACGGTATGTGAATTAATTTCTATTTGTGGTCGCACGATGCTGCGCCCGGCGATACGCGTCAAGTTGGTCCTCGACATGCGCCTCAAAATCTCAAACCAGACAAAAGATGCTCTTATCTGCAGGTTTGGAAAGCGCACAACTGATCAATCAATCCTCCTAGTTCTCCCGTTCTCCACAAGCGTCCAGTTTTCTCCGAAATCTAAATCGCTATTGTTCTCAAAATGTTCGCTGGATGCCACTTCAAAAGAGTTTCCTGACATCGTGGAGAATGCAAGTCCGGTAGCAGTTGAACTCTCTATGGCACCCGGCAGAAGATGGGAGCGCGTCATGGCGCAAAGTGACTTCCCTTGGACCATGTATCGCAACCGGGTGTGCCACGCAATACACCGGTATTACCCTGGGCTGGGCTAACTTCTACGGTTGAACAGATGTCCCGAAGACTCCATGTTTTAGTTGTGTTCCCGTATAGAGATACCTCGTGTTTCCTCGCAAGCATACCAAATTCGGTGCCGCTTTCATCCTTGATGCTCCCGGGTCAGTCCTACCCCTCCCAAATACGTCTCGCTGATCACACACAGGCACTCATGAAACGATGGCGCTCTATGGTTGGCCCATTTCACAATGCCAGAGTCGACCTTTGGATACCCAGTTGCTTGCAGGGATTCGCGTGATTGACATCCGGCTCTCAATCGTAGATGGACGACTTGTCGCATACCATGGCATATTCCCTCAGATTACCCCTTTCGCAGATATCCTTGCCACACTGCACAACTTTCTTACTTCACCTGCCACAGCGAGTGAAACGGTTGTAGTATCCATCAAACAGGAAGACTCCGACACGGGATCGTTCCCTAAACTGGTTCATGATGAAATTGGGGTATCGCCGGGTGGACTCGAGATGTGGTTCCTTGATCATCGCATACCCTGTCTTGGTGAAGTCCGAGGCAAAGCAGTCATGTTCCGTCGATTTGGTGGGAGCTGGGAGAACGATGCTAACGGGATTTGCCCACCTATCTGGCCGGACAGTGCCAAGGAAGGTTTTGAGTGGGAGTGCGACGGAACGCTTGTGCGAACACAGGACTGGTAAGTTGCGCCTTGGCCCAGGTCGCCGAAATTGGCTGCATGATGTGTCCGTTTCTTACTCGCAGTGAATAGGTACCACATCCCGTCTTTCTTCTCGATAAGTGAAAAGGCCGCACTCTCAATGGATATGCTCGTCCCGTCCGCCGATAGTCCGATACCGATCCTCTCGATCTCGTTCATGTCAGCTGCTTCGATCCCCTTGGCCTTGCCACCCATAATCGCCCGGGGGTTTGGGTGGCCGGATTGGGGCCTGGAGTTCGACGGCGTCAACAGCCGAGTAGGGAAGTGGTTGTTGGATCAACTGAGCTCTGACGAGGCCGCACGCCGACATGACTTGTGCCCGCGGATAAGGGGATGGGCACTGATGGATTACTATGCAGATCCCGCTGATGCAGAGGTTGTCCCTCTCTTTGTGGAATGCAACTTTAGAGCGCGCTGGGCTGGTGAGCTGGATCTGTGACCGTCTCCCTGCTGGGTAGTGAAACAATCAGGATAATTATTTTAGAGATGTGAGGGTCAAACACAAGTCGTGTCAACTCCACCGATCAAGATTAAATAAGGAAGGTTCCCTGTTAAGCGTTCAAGCAATTCCGAGTCACAGCTGCCTCGTTGAGTACTCATTCTACACCGCGTTCTTCCGATCACTCGGCAGTCGCCCGCAGCCCTCTGCCTCGCGTCTCCGTATGCTTAAATACGACTACGAGTTGCAGTAGATCCCAGTTACTCTTCCCTTCCAACTTGTCTAGCTCTTCCTCTCAACCCATTTCCGGCTCTTCCCCTATATATCTTACTTGCCCTTCTGGAAAGCTACCAGGCTAGCCATGGTCGCCCCCTCCAAATCACGCGCTGTGGCAGTATATTGCGCCGCCTCACTGGGCCATCAAAAGGCCTTTCAACTGGCTGCCCTCTGTTCGTTGTCGATCACCTCTTTGTCGCGTGTCTCAACTGTCACACAGCTGTCGCCCAGGCGCTTGTTGCCACAAATAGACCCCTCGTATATGGTGGTGGCAACAGCGGTATCATGGGCGTCATCTCGGGCGCCGTAGCCAATTGTGAGGGCGGCAAAGTCACAGGCATCATCCCTTATGCCATCCTCGCTGCTGGCGGCGAAAAGGACAAGGGAAACGGCAGACCAAAGTCCAGCGCAGTCGCCGAGTCATTACTGGACGAGAAACGGAGAGGCGAGGTACGTATTCTCGCATGCCCGTCCTCGCGACGCTGACCCGGTCGGACATGTAGGTGGAGACCGTAAGTCCGGTCCGCTTTACACGTGTACAACTGGTCGCCGTGCCAGTCTCTTGTCCGCTCACATGCCCCCCATCAGATCGTCGTCAGCTCGATGCACGAGCGCAAGATTGAAATGGCGAAACGCGTGGGTGCCTTTATCGGTCTGCCTGGTGGCTTTGGTACATTCGAAGAGGTACGCCGGGCGCTGCGTCCACACAGCCCCCATCCCTGACGGCATCCTTATCGTTGGTCAGATCCTCGAAGTCATCACCTGGAACCAGCTTAATATCCACAACAAACGTACGTCGTCCCTTAATATGCCTTGTCGCGCGTAGACGCCCTGCGCTCGATCACACAGCCGTCATTCTCATCAACGTGTTCGCCTACTACAACTCACTCCGCGAACTCATTCGCAACGGCATTCGGGAGGGCTTCATCCGACCCGAGAACGAAAAACTCGTCGTCTTTGTCGACGGTCCCGCGGATCACGCTGCGCACGAGACCTTTGACTGGGGTCAAGCAGCGCTGGACGCGGTAGACGCGTGGGAGCACGACAAGGTCTCTACGCTGCCGTTTTACTGGACAAAGGACACGGATGGCAGTGACATGACCCACGTTAACCCGGACCCCAACCTTCTCACCCCGAAAAGCAAGGTGGAGCACATCGAGACGACTATCCCTGGCCTCAGCGCGCTGCCTGGCCTCAAGCTCACGCATGGGTGGTTTAAGCGGGTGTGGCACGTGCGTTCGCGGTCAAGATATAATTAAATGAAGCTGTGTTGACCT